>VXBL01003992.1:0-136149 GCA_013400195.1 Aramus guarauna | reverse complement strand
TGCCCAGAGAAGCTGTGGCTGCCCCCTCCCTGGAAGTGTTCAAGACCAGGTTGGATGGGGCTTTGGGCAACCTGGTCTAGTGGAGGGTGTCCCTGCCCATGGCAGGGAGTTGGAACTAGATGATCTTTGAGGTCCTTTCCAACCCAAACCATTCTGTGATTCTATGATTCTATCTGAGCTGCAGCTATTATATTTTGAAATGAAAATGCTTAATCTGCCAAGAACTGAAGGGAAAATAGGATTAAAAAAAGGGAAAAAGAAAAAAAATGAGTAAAATAATTGGCCTTTTAATGGATATAACCCTTAAAATGTAGCTCACTTTAAAATCATACTGCATGACAGAATATGGTTGTTTATGTAAAATTCTTATTTTGCTTAGGTCTTTGTATTATTTAAAGCTTGTCCCATATTGACAATTACAAGGTATGGAAAGAACCATCTATACCATTCCTTCTCCATAAAGCCAAAACATTTGCTTTCCAACTAACTCTGAAGTGCTTCAGAAAAGAGGAGAGAAGTTTTATGCTTGTCGTTGGCCATCACACCAGCTTGCTTTTACTGCCTGAAACACAAATAGCATGTCTAGATAACTGAACTCTGACAACTGGAAAATCAAACTAGTTAGTACACTGTCATTTTTTTTAAGCAAGGAGACCTTGTCAATTCTACCTGTCAAGTGAGTTTGGGCCAGATTGTTAAAAATTTCAAGAAAACAGAATAAAACATGTTTCCTCCATGGAGCAGACTTTCATTTACTTTCCTTGCTCACAAGCACACCATTAGAGACCACAGCGCAAGATTGTCCACAGGACTAGACTTTATTACTGAAACTATTTCAGGTCTTTTGCTCAAGCTACTGCTGTAAATGGGAATCACTAGAATTTCAGTTTCATGGATTTTCTGACAGATAAGATAGTATTTATGAGTTGCCTCTGCTTTCCTACATTTGCACAAATATGAAATACAATTGGCAGTGACCCAATTTCATTATTCTTAGATGAGTCAGTAAGTGTGGAAAGAGAAATGAAATGGGCAGCTAATCAACACAAAAATCAGATATTCTGAGGCCAAGAAAGTATTTATATGCTGATGACTCAACTTTTGCAGCAGGGTATGCAGCAAGAACAGGAAATATACTATTGAACTCTCTTAGGACAACAACTTTGAAGTGAAAGGCCGAAATAGCTTGTTCTCCTTGCTGTGATTCAGAAAGCTGGAACCGTAATCCTGGATGCCTGCAGAACATACTCACAAATGCTTCCGAGCTCATTAAAGGACATCGGAGAATACAAGGCTTCTGCAGGATGCATGGTAAGTAAATGTCTTTCAGAGACTATGAAAAGAAGCACAGGTGACGAAAGGCTGGCCCTGGAAGCTCTGCTGCTGTTTGACATATTGCAGCTGAGAGACAGGGAAAGAGAAGAGTTCTTCCATCCTTCATGTTTGATACTGATTTTACTTCTTGTTTTAAGCCTGTTAACCCACACGCAGCGTTTACGTTGGAATACAGCTGATAACTATTCTAGAACAAACTTTCTGAACTCAGAAACTACAAATTACTACAACCTTTCATGAAAATTTGTACAGAGGCACAAGACACCCACTTCTTTACAAAGTTTAGGAACTTCCTCTTATCTGACGTTTATTGTTTGTTTTTCTTCTAGTGTAGCAAGAGGAGGTGGTGAGAGCAATGTATAATACTACTGTCCTGCAGCGGTAATTCTTACAGCAGATATATGCTGGGGCAAGGCTATGAAATTATCTGTGTGCCTGATGTTAAAGTCACTATAAATTGCTAGAAATGGAAAATTCCAGTGGATTTAGATTAAAAATCAGTGGATTTAGATTAGTTAGCTTCAACAATTTTCTGTATGCAATCCTGATAAATCCGTAATTAGAGACAATAAATACAGCAAATTGCCAGACAGGCTTGATTTTCTCGATCCCTTTAGTAGTGCTCCACAGGACAACTGAAAACTTCCAGTTTAGGTTCAAATCAGTGTAAAAATTAATCATCCTACAAGTAAGGCACTAGTTGATTCAGCCTTACAGGCGATGCAACAAAACACAAACAAGCTTCATCTTAAAACTAAAATTAATGGTTTCATTCAGTATTATTTCAGAGTCAGATAAAATCGGTTTTGGGAACAAGAACATGCGTTTGCAGAAAAAAATCCCCCCCCCCAACCCAAACCAAAACAAGAAGGTCTCTCTTTTTAGACCTGAATGGGGAGGAGATATGGAAGTACAGGAGTTTCAGATTTATACCAAATAATTTCTCACAGAGCCAAAGCTGTTAACTGCTGTTAGGCTCCGTTTTATCCTTCTGCTGGAGACTGTCATTCCGATTGCCCTTTCTGCCTACTAAACAATCCAAGCAGGACAGAAGCAAATTAAGGCTGCTGCACCATAACCAAGCTGCTATCTGTCTTTTTTATTTCCTTAATATTACTGTAATACTTGGAGATTAAGCTGTCCCTTGAGTGGGAACATCCTTCTCTCTGTTATTGGTTATCAGTGTGGTTGACTCGGTAACTTGTTCACTTGTTTCCTTCCGCTGTCTCATACTAATACTCTGCAGATGATGGCACACATCGGACTTTATGATCTCCTGTACAGAGATCTTGTAGTTAATGATTGCTAGTTGTTGACTTTTATGGCTCATAAAGCCACTAGTGGATATCAAATTTAATACATTCAACTGACATCACTGATGTATTTTATCTCATGCTTCAAATTACTACATTTCTGGGGTTTGCAAGATTAAAAATCATATAGCACAACAGAAGAGGCCTTTTAATACTGCGTACTAGCAAATGGGAGTTTCTGACATAACCCAAAGGCTACGGCAACCAGACACTACATGGTTAAAGGAGAGACACTGCAACACAATAGCTTCCAAGCACTGATACCTCTGGCAAATCAGCTCCATGGGAGAAGCAGCATTCTTGTTTTCAAGGAAGCAGCCACCATGCTCAGACTAATACTTATCATTCTGAAGACACAGCATCTTCCATAAAACAAAATGAGGTGCTCAGAGCTTGGGCGAAGCAGCTGGAAGAAAGGATAAGAGAAAAGGTAGGCTCATAAGGAAGGAATAGAATGGAGGTACTTAACAAATAGTCGAAGCTTGCAATCATTAAATAGCATGTATTATTTACTGAGTGCCACTGGACTGAGTAAGTTTCTTTGCTGGTCACAGTTTACCCATTCTCCCTACCCTGCAATAAGAAATGTAATGCTTTGACAAAACAGGGTGACAGGTGACAACTGGTTGGAGTGCCCTCCTCCATAAAACTGTATGTGCCTCGCAGTATGTGCCTCGCAGCTCGCAGAGAGGCCAGCTGAGCTGGGCTGTTTTCCTCTGACTCGGTACTCATGTGCAGCAGCTAGTGTGATGAAACAGGCTGCTCTAACACACAACAGTAACCCCAAGAGTTATGAGCAGTTGGGAAAAGTGTCTGTGCAGCAAAGCCTTTCAAGCACCGTAAAACAGTTTTGCTCTTCAGATTATACTGTAATGAGATCTTAACTATGCAAAGTTAAATTTCCCACGATGTCACGATTTCATCATATGAATTTCTCTCCGACCCCCAACTCACACTACGTGCCATACAATCATGGCCCTTTTTTGGGTGTGTTTTATCATCTCCCAGCTTCTCCTGTAATCTGTAACCCATTGCCAACTAACCATTTGTACACCGGTCCCCACAACCACCACCCAGGAAGGGAGTAGACAATATTTTATGCTCAGTTGAGCACAACTAGCCTGTTCTCACACTCAGTGACAGATGGGACATTTAAAGCATGCAAGTTGTAGGCACAAATCTGCATCACACTCTGGTCACCAGCATGGAATTTCACTCCATTACCTACAACCAGCATGCAGCAAACCATCCAAGGGAGATCGCACTCTATAAAACATCATGTTAACACCACTTTTCAAGAACAACAGCTATCATTGCTAAATAGTTTCCAGTAAAATAAAGATTTTTGAGAAGATACTCAAATATTATTCTTTGTCCATTCATAGGACATGATTCACACACCCTGCCTCTCCCTCACAGTGAAAAAAGTGCTAAATCACCACAGTCAGAAAGGAAACTGTCCCCCTCTTGATCTGGTTAGGTTTTGCCAGGGCAATCTTCATCCCTCTGGAATGCAGATTAACTATTTAGGAAAAAGAAGCAAAATGTGCAAAGAAGAGATTTGGGATGTTACTGTGTAGTATTCAGCTTCCTTCTGAGCTGCTAATGCATTTCTCTGGTGATGCAGCTATTAAATAACACCCTTTTGTACTTAAACATAACTAGTCAAGCTTGTTTTTTTTTTTTTCTTCTTCCTCTCCCTTCTCCCTCTTCTCCTCTGCTATTCAATGGTAGCTCTCTGCACATGGGAGGATTCTGGTAGCTGGAATTTGCATGTTAATAACTAGGAGTCCATGAAAAAGTTCAGCTGTGAATACCAGAGGTGTATGATGTTGCACTGGCTGCTGGGTTTTTTAGGACTGCATATACCTGCACATCTTAGTCTACACTACTGCTGTACTTCAATCTGCCCTTGTACCTGTAATTTAGTCACTCTGGATTTCTCCAGCAGTACATACAAAATGCAGTTTACTCCGAGTGGTAATACAAGAGAGAGCAACTAATGATTATAGGTAGAGAAAGACAAGGATGCACAAGACAGATCTTATGATCTGTTTTAGGTGATGATGTAGCTCTCACAGTGTTGCAAAAGTTTCTCATGCTCTTTGATCATCACACCACCTTCATCAATGGTTATATCCTTACCTTCCTCTTTCTTACCTTCCTTTCCTTAGAGGACGACATGGAAACTTAAACATGTTATCTAACTGTTCTTTAAACTCCTGGTATTGATAAAGGAGATTTGAATGAGAAGAGAGTTAGAGAA
The DNA here is from genome assembly GCA_013400195.1 of Aramus guarauna. Lineage (NCBI taxonomy): Eukaryota > Metazoa > Chordata > Aves > Gruiformes > Aramidae > Aramus > Aramus guarauna. The sequence continues at coordinate 131,235 of VXBL01003992.1, read as the reverse complement.
TGCAGAGAAGTCTATGCACAGATGGTGAAAAGGCGTGAGAGAGAGGTGTGGAACAGCGAAACAAAGAGATCTGAAGATCTGTTCTGCCATCAGCTTGACTAGCGTTTTGACTGGAACGCAGGCACTTCCATGACTTTTCAAACACTCAACTTGTCACAATAAAGCACGAAGAGATCTACAGCATAAATGATCCAAATCCATAAGCACAGCTTCCCAAGTGGGCGTTAACAGACTTTCAGGTGCCAGCAGGTGCAGGGACATGATTATTTGTTACTTTTTTTTTTAATTGGGCTTCTTTAGAATTAAAATTGGACTATTCATAATTTCTCTCCTCTCCACCAGCTACTGAAGCATCTTCATTTAAAGAAAAAAGCATTCACTTCAATGCTAAGTACATGCATGAATGAAATACGCCACTAAAAGACATTTAATGATATTTGCACAAATACTTTCCAGCAAGCATTCCAATTTTAATTACCTAACAGATGAACCCTACCTCTGAACAAGTCAAATGTTTTGCAGCCAGTCCCTAACTCCACGGGCTGTGTCTCCTCCTAGCTCAAACCTGCTCTGCAGCTTTCATACTAATATTTTTCAGTTTGCACCCTAGCTTTACAGCCTCTCACTTTTTTCCTCTGTTTTTGATTTCTAAATGCTTTTTGTTTCTATCTGTACAATCAAACACATTGCACTCCAAATAAAATACGGGGTATAGATATGTGCAATTAAAATTTGGGAAAGTTGCAAGCAATTTTTCCAGCAAAAAATACAACATGTTTAAAAATACATAAATAAAGATTTTAATAAGCCTCACACAAACAGGCACATGCCTACTCATTCCTCCAAATTCTTGGAGCTCTTGCGTAAAACTTCTTTTATATTAGTCTTAGTCCCTGAAGTAACACGCATCTTAAAGGTAAAAAAGATAGACTTGTTAATAACACACAAATGTTCATAGACATAACATCTTTACAGATATCCTCTGTGAGCAGATCAAGCCACTCTCCATATGTATTTAAATGTAGCGGAGGGCTGGAGTTTTTAAGTTGTCAGCTCTGTGCCTGGGTAAGAGGGGCTCTATTTTCACTCTTTGAGCAGCGAGAGATTAGCAGCTTGAAATCACTTTGACAGTTTCAGTTACTCTATTGCATACCGCAGGGAATTTTAATTCCAACCTGTGAAATTGTAATTGCTTCTCAAGAAGAGTGGAAGGATTCTGGGTAATGGCCACAGCCAAGCTCAATGTCAGAGTTGCCAGTTGCTGCCACTTCAGATATTACTTGCTGTTATTCAAAAATCACTCCAGCTTTCCATATGGGAAGTTGAACTGGGGAGTGAAACTAAATTAACAGAAGCTGTCAGATGTTCAGAGATGTGCAGGCAATGATGTGATAGAGGTGGATGAACTCTCCTCAAAAGGTATCTTTTCCTCCTTTCTCTCTCCTGCTTTATACAACAAGCTTTACATAGACCACATTTTTTATTTCATATTCTTTTTCTAAACAAATATACCATTAATAGAAAGCTACAATGAAAAGATTAAATGACAAAGTCCTCCAGCATCCAAAACCATGCAAAAGCAGGATACAAAAGCGTAGACTTAACATTGTTCAGAAGAGATTGAAGGTGTTTGTGCTATTCAAGTCTTGTGGTTTGCAAGAGTCCCCACTGAAAACAGCCAAAGAGAACACAGAGTTACCGCAGACACTTAACAAAAATGGTTGAAGCTTCCTTGGTATCAAAAGGAAGTTAGATACTTTTTGCTTATCAGGTTAAAGCTCAGTTTAAGAACACCCTGCATCTGTGGGCAATGTAATTTACAAAGTCTTCTTCACTCTCTTTCTGTATATTGCATTATTTCTAAGAAAATAAGCTGGTCCCATTAAAGCCAATGATGCACAGAATCTAAATCACAAGCTTTGTAAATCTCTGTAACAGCTGATGCAATGAGTCTGTAATTGCTATGATTAGATAAGCTAGAGTGGCTGACAGAGAAAGTGCTAGAGGCATAAAACATATCTGCATAGTTTCTTCCCATCAAATGCAAAAATTTGAATCAGATATAATGATTTTGTCAACTCATAGTTTTCCTGCGAATGTTGTGATATGTGGTATTCCTGAAAATTTCAGCTTCCAGAGTTGAGTGGGGTTTTTTGAATATTTCAAATTTGTTAAAAATGTAAATTTCTGATTGTTACATATTCCTTGTTGTAAAGTAAAGCCTCAAAAAAACAAGCAGAAGCAAATCAAGAGCATATTTTATTTTTTTTTAAAATCTCACAGATTTTGAGTTTTGGCTCATGAAATGCAGTAGTTGCAATAAGAAATATAATATTAAATCCTTACATACCTAATTTTGTGAAGACAGTTACATTTGCACTGAAAGCATCATGGTGGAACTGGGATAAATTGTCTGTGACTAGTAGGAATCCTTGGTTTATAAAGTACCAAGCATCCTTCCTAGGGAATTATCCATCCACACTGTACAGCCACTCTGCTCGTTTTGGGTGGGATAGAGTTACTTTTCTTCATAGTAGCTGGTACGGAGCTATGGTTTGAATTTGTGCTGAAAACAGTGTTGGTAACACAGGGATGGTTTCGTTACTGCTGAGCAGTGCTTACACAGAGCACTGTGCTGCTTCTCACCCACCCCACCAGTGAGCAGGCTGGGGGGGCACAAGGAGTTGGGAGGGGACACAGCCGGGACAGCTGACCCCAACTGACCAAAGGGATATTCCATACCACATGATGTCATGCTCAGCCTGTAAAGCTGGGGGAAGAAGGCGGCAGAGGGAGGATGTTCAGAGAGATGGTGTTTGTCTTCCCAAGTCACCGTGATGTGTGATGGAGCCCTGCTTTCCTGGAGATGGCTGAACACCTGCCTGCCCAGGGGGAGTGGTGAATGGATTCCTTGTTCTGCTTTGCTTGCATGCATGGCTTTTGCTTTACCTATTAAACTGTCTTTATCTCATCCCACGAATTTTCTCACTTTTACCCCTCCAATTCTCTCCCCAAGTAAGCGAGCGGCTGGTGTTAACCTGGCTGCCTACCACAACAGCCACGTAGGCAGCTCAGCTCTGTCTGTTTGGGTCCGACACAAACATACCAAAAAAACGGTTCCTGCTCTGAAGATTTTAAGCAGACTTTGCAAGTGGAAGTTTGGATGAAGATCCAGAAAGGTGACAAGGCATGAATGAACAATATCATGCAGTCAGCTGTTGGCAGAACTGGGCAGAGTCCAGTCCCTGACTGACCAGCACCATCTCCAGATGTGTGGGGATCCTGTCATGACAAAAGCAGCTTGAAGAAAGTAATTAGAAATTTGCGATGCACAAAATGTAACCTCCTCAGTAACAAAGCAATATTGTATTATACACGTGACCTGCTGCACAGCTAACACGAGATTCACATTTAGTTCTCTGAGTATTATACTAAATCTATAGAGACCATTAAATCCATCTTTTAACAGAACTCTTCCACCATAACACCATCTTCCCATTCAATGATAAAAAAAATTTTAAAACTATTTCCATGTAAAAAATAATTCTTGTTGTATTAACAAAGCCTAGAAACTCATTGTGATGTTCAGAGAGGCAAGATGGCAGGCCAAAAATTCTTTCAGACATGACAGTAAAATCAATAGGAAGAAATGACAAACTTTAATGGCCCAGCAGTGTTTGATTTTAATGTAAAAAGACACGTATCAAACCATCACACTGCATTAAGCAAAATCTTTAAGAAAGCTTTAAATACTCTGCCCACAAAAGATTATCAACATCACTCAATGGAAAGATTTCTTATAAATTTAATGACTTTCCTGCATGCAATTTAACCTACTACATCAGTTATGAAAAGAATGAGCAATACAAACATTGCAGCTTTTTAGAAAAAAGAAGACAAAAGATGCAACAAACTGTTCCGCCAACCAAGGATCTCATATTTTGGCAAGACAGGTCTCCCTAGAGCTTATTAACATTCTCTCCTATGAATGACAGGAAAGGCATAGGGCGAGTACAAATTATTGCCCAATTTATATTAGCTTTTTAAAAAAAATAGTAATAATTGTTGGTAAAAGTGTTTCCTCTGAAGATTTTAAACAGCAGTTTTATTGTTTTCATAAAAGCCTCTTTCAGTTCAGAGTTCTGTTTTCATTCCTCCGTAGTAAAACATAACAAGAACCGCCAGTATAGCCAGGCTGACAGACAGTATCTTCAGTCCACCTCCTTCTTGTTGCCATGGGAGCTGCAAAGCCATCCACCAGCTGAGCGGTGTTTTCACTGGCATCTCAGCAGAAGGCTGCGCTTTCCTGTTTCTGCCATTCTGTGGTGCGTGTCTGAACTCCTGTGAAGAAATGAACATATTAAGATGGAAACTGGGCTATGGGTTTCGGATTGTACATACCAAATAAAAATAAAATCTCCTCTTGAGGTTCAAATTAATATCCCTTTTCGAGCCAAACAGCAATTCAACCTGCTCTGCATCATCAGGTCATCAGGGTTTCATACAGAAACCTTACCAATGCCATACAAAGTCAATTTTTCTCATGAAATTAACTGCCAAATCAATGAAGCTGTTAGCAACAGAAACAAATCTCCAGACCTCAATGTCATCAAAGAGAGTTGTTTGATGATTACTTTTTTATTTGGTTGTTTTGCTGCTATCTCACTACTCTCCCATTTTTGGCTTCTTCAAAAGAAATGTCTAACCACTGATAAAGGGGACCACAACACAACAATCCTTTGCACAGCAGGCTCTTCTGAAGTCAATCATCGTCTCCTGGTGTGCCAGCTCAGTGGTGCTTGAAAATCCTCCCACAGGGCTTTTCCTTTCCCCTGACCCTCAGGAGGCAGCTGTGCTAAAACACTCACCTTCTCGTTCAGCATATTGAATCCGAGTTCCCTGCTGCGCCTGCCATTACCATTCTCAACCTGACTGCAAGCACCAGGGTCCCCCAGAATACGAGGACTTCTAACTGCAGTACAGGTTACAGATGTCACTATTTCAGCTGAAAATCCAAGTGGAAAGAACAAGAAACTCTTCTCTCTTGCAACCTCATTCAGTTCAACATGCTAGCATTGTAGATACTCAAAAGTAAAAGCATCTATTAAAACTAATCTGATGACATTTGCAAGAGGCGTAAGTGGTAAAGGTGCAATTAACAAAGCTGTAATGATCTTGCATAATAGGATTCAATATTTCTGTTAATAATTTCTTTTTTCCTCCATCTCAATAATGTCTTAGGAATTCAACTGAGCTCAGATGGATTTTTCATTGGTTTTAAATTTTCCAGTTGAAAAAGTTTTTTTATTAATCCATTTCATTTTTTTCTCCCTTCACATTTCATATAAAACAAGTCAGGGACCCAGAAAGTCCCTATCTGGATAATCTTGTATTTCCAAGCAGCTTAAACAGGGTCACATGAAAATACAGACCAGATGCCCGACTCCCTCTTTTACCAAACATATTTCTGGGCAAACTTGAAGAAATATCAAAGCTCCAAGAAAGGTGCCTGCCCGTGAAAGTGGGACAACACAATTCAAACTGTCTGTTACTGCCTCCTGTTTTCCATTTCAGGAATCAGCTCCATTACAGTAATTGTAGAAGGAAAATAATGATTATTACTGGTTAGGTAAGTAAGTATCAAAGGGGCAAATGACAGCCTGGTGTAGGTGCTATTCTAATAGCTGAGGTATTGTTGACTGAAATCGCAATTCAGATAGGCAAAGGGTTACTGAACAAGTGACCTATGAAATGAGGATGACTTATTATATATACTGCACCCAGAAGACCATCAACTGGGTAAAGAGTGAAAAAGGAAACAGGTAAGCAAATTGGGGTGTAGTTCTTTGCAGTGTAAGGCACAGTAACAATGCTGCTCCAGTCTATATTGCACAGAATATGTTAGATTCATCGAAAACTACAAAACTGCTTTATATTGTTATTAATTACAGTCAATTCCTAAGGCATCTGAAATTTTAGTAACCGTCCACAGCTATTTTATCCTCCAAAATCAAAGCTGATTGACCTTTGCCTGCAGAATAAACTGGAAACCATACAGTAATAAGAATTTCTAATATATGACTCAAAACTCATTTGCAATTTCTTCTTTCTAGACATTTATTAAGCCTTTCTCTTCTTTGCAGGTCTCATAAATCCCTACCAATCTAAGGTGCATAATTTATGGTCATAACCTCTTTTTACATGTATCGTTGGTACCTTAACAGTAAGGTGAAGTTGATTTAAAAGAATGGATAAGGCTGTCAAAATATCAATACAACCAAAGACCGATTTCCTCTGATACTTAATTTTCACTGATTCATGACTTAAAATTTCACTGACTATAGGCTCCTAAGTCTTTATTAAATATTTCTACACAGCTTGATAATCAGTAAAATCCTGAATATGTAGTTGTACAAGGCTAGATGCCATCCCTTAGAAAACAGATAAACTTTGTAACTTTCTCCTCAATGCTTCTCTTCATGCTCAGACTCAGTTCCTACCCACCTCTCCCTGTGAAACCGGGGACAGCCAGCAGAACCCCCCAAACACAAGTTACAACTTGTAAAAAATTTTGAGGGACTTTTTTTCCCCCCCTTTTCTAACAGTTAAATACATTAGTGTTTCACGTATTCATTCATGTTCCTGTGCAGTAGTTTTCAATAGTGATTTCACTGGCACTTTATTTCTGTTTTACAGTTTTTCTGTTTTCCAACATAAAACCAAATAGTCTCATTTTGTTGGCATAATTTTGATCACGAACAGCCTACACTGGGGTTTTTTGGTTACCATATTGTTTTCTTAAACCTCTGTTGCAACATGCAATGCATATGCATTAGGTAGTGCTGCATACTGCTAGTAGGACAGAATGGCAAAAGAGATTTTTAGCAAGTTTTACAAAGTTCCGATGGTGGGGAATGCCATCGGCCCCATGGCCAGTTGTCCCAGTGCTATTTCATCTGAGTAAGTTAGCATGTAAAGTGTGAGCCTCATTTTCTTCCTTACTTTATCATATTTCTCATAAATTAGATGATCATACTGATACACTAAACCCATTTTTTATCTTCTTTCTGTAGATGAGATTTTCTCTTACAGTATTTTACTAATATTCAAACTTAACTGGGTTGGAGGTACAATTCTCACAATTTCATTATGCTTTTGTTTTCCTTTTATCTTATATTTTGAACTCTGATGCATTTGTTTCTACTGGTAGTCACATTTTCAAAACTGCTCAAGAGTCCCAGATTTTTACAGTATCTCAGATCACGTAAGAGACTGTCAAACACTTTAAACCAGAATTTTTTCTTTCAATAGAGGCATACATGAAATACTACTCCTATTACCTTGCTAATCTGAATTCTTTACAAATTTTCTCATGGATTAAACTGTTCTTATATGGACAAAAAGATCACAATTTGCAAACTAAAGTGACCCTTTTCCTTAAGATGTACTTCACAGCTTACTACTTAAAACATTACTGCATTTCTGTTTGATAATGTATCTCTTCAGATGATCCTGCCAAGTATTCTCTTTCAAGAAAACTAATGAGTATCTTCATTGGATCCATGTTTTCTAAGAACCGTTCTCTAGTTTGCCCCGAAGTTCTGCATTGCAACCCTGACGCATGAGTAATACCACTGGCTTCCTAGAAAATTTCCATCATTATTGTCACAGAAGACGTATTTGTTAAAAAGGGTACACCTGGTTCCTTGCAACTGAAAGGCTCCTTTAGAAAACGGCAGTCTTTTGTCCTCCCTGCAATTCGTACGACAGCTTTTAAAATCAGGCTAATCTCTCAGAGACACCTGCAGGTAGATGCCTCTTCCTAAGAGCCTGTTGTGCAGCTCTGTACGACACGGCACAAAACTCCCAGTGGAAAGAGGAAGAGCTCTGCTAAGCTGACCACGTTCTTGCACTCTCTCAAGCCTGAGCTAAGGGCTGAGTGGCTCTCACTGCAGTCTGGACAACACTGAAATGCCTGTCTAGAATATAATCAGTTTTTACTAACATACAAGTATCATATTACCAGCTGTGCTAGTGAAAAACACTAGATATACAATTTCATTTGGGCAAAAAGTTCTTCTGCAGGCTCTGTTTGAAGGACTAGTTTTCAGGTAAAGTATACAGTATATATTGTAGTGTATATTACATGCACAGAGAAGGAGGGGAGAGAATGAAGTTATAGAATCTAAAACTAAAATTAAGCCTTCTAGCGTAGACAAGGCAAATTCAAGAGCTTCTTTGGGCTGTCATATGAGCTTCAGAGTTTGCAATACTGTAGTGCTGTATTCTGAGATCCTCTCATATACTTTGCCTTGAAGAGCTATCCAAGACACCTGATGGAAAGATCTTCCATGTTTTGTGGGGAGGGGAGTTCTCCACGGAAAAACAAGTTTATGAGAGCTATTTTATGCACTTTAGGTGTAGAAAACCTGAGTGGAGGCAAAGATCTCATTTGTTGAATGAGCAGTTACACTGGTCCACTCCCTGCGTTCTCACTTTATAGTAGTATTATTTCAGTAGTATTCTGAAAGTCCTTTACTTGCATCTCTAGATAAAATATTTGCAGTGTGTTAGCTTTTCAAGGAAATCTTCAAGGCATTTCTGTAATATTCTGAACTGATATATCTGGTGATATTTACTACACTAGTGCAAGTTTCTTAAGCTGAGTTCAGAAATCACATTTTAGTAGCTTGAAGACTCAGGAAGATTAGCGTAATGATTCAGTTCAGTGGAATTTAGAACTAAATCCAAAGCCTCTTTTACCCAAAAAATACTTGGAGGAAATTCTAAGGTAAAGAAGTTTCCAGAAATATGTGTTCATACTAATTTAAATCTTGATAGCCCATAAACTCTCTGGTAGACCTGTTAATAAAGAGCATTGCTCTCACTAAAATGCACTGCAATGAAGGAAAAGGTACTCTAGGACTTAAACCTGCATATTATTACTCAAAATGAGGGGAGGAAGTGAAATTATCAAACTGAAATGCAAAAACAGACACTTTGAGCTAAGCATCTTGTATTTCCATGGAGGCAGCCTTTCATCTTGTTTTGGCAGCCACAAAGTAAACACACGACTTTGCTAATAAGGTATAATATAAATTATTAAACCATCTAGCGTATGATCAAATGCATTTCAGATTATTTTTTGAATAATTCTGCCTTGACGACTGCCAGGAGTAATATATTTTGTGTACTCTTGCATAGACCCATTGATTGCTGTCTTTCTGAAGCTCCAGTCCCAGACTTAAACTGCCGTGCATGAAAGAAATATATAATCACATCAAAACCTAAGCTTTGGCATCTGTCGATCACAGCCTAGCTTTTCGTAAGATCTCACTTCATGTTAGTCAACAAAGACATGAGAGCAACTCTTTAGCTCTGAGCTGAGGTTTTAAGAGATTCAAAACATTTCTTACATGCAAATTTCTTTTATGGCTCAGGGGCACTGTTAGAGCTTGAAGTGTTAGCTAACTGCTGTGAAAAACTACTTGACTGAGCATATCTCAAGATAAATTAGAATTCTGAATTTTTTAGCCCAACCAAGTACATCTTACACACTTGTACTACTGGCTTTAAAAATATGGACTTTTATATAATCATGCACAACAAGCCTGTGTGACAAATGAAAAGAAAACATGTTAAAATATGCATTACATATCCTACTGCGCCATCTGAAACTCTGGGCTATTACACTTTGAAGGCATTTTTCAGATTTAAAAAACAAACAGTTACTGAAGGTCACATAGATTACACATTCAAAAAAAATGTAAATTAAATATTATTGAATAGTTCCGGAAGACACATTTAGTTCTGTAGGTATTAAGAGAGCCCCTTTGATTTATTACTTACAAAATTCTACGAGCCTTCTGAAAATATGGAATGCTGATCTTAAAGTAGAAAATAAATGGCATACAAAATATTTTTTTCAAACAGAATTAACATGGTAATTCCCATAAGAAGCACCCTTGCCACCATGTATTCCAATGATGGCACAGTGCTATGCTGTTAGGAGAAAACGCTGTCTGCAAGCATGTTTGCGTCAGATGTTATCAGCTGTACACCATTGCTAGGAATTCACCGATTCCAAATACATGTGGAGTTTACTTACCCATTTTAAGAAATCGGAAACCTTGAAAAAACAAATAAAGCAGCCAGGCACTTTTGCAAACAAATTTCACATTGTTTCTTCTTTTTATGTGCATATATACATAGGTGTTTATGTATGTGTGTGATATATGACTATGCTTTAATATCTAAGTGAGGGGAAAAAACTGAACTAAAGGATAAATACACATTTATTATTAATTTTTCAGTAAACAGTCACAGTCTTAGCAATAATTAGGATTCTTAATCTCTTAACTCCAAATCATTACCACTGAAGTTATAGCAAGAAAATAAATTAATCAAAGCATCTTGTAAATAGCTATAGCCACTAAAACTGTCTTACTGTCTGTCATAGGATCCTAGGATAATTCAGACTGCATCTGGTCCATCCTCTGGCTCAAGGAAGGGTAAGCCATGGCCTAGTTTGCTCAGGGATTTAATTAGTTGGGCTTTGAAAACCTCCAGGAATGGAGACTGCACAGCCTCTCTGGGGTTTTGTTCCACTGCTTGACTGTCTTCATGGGGAAAACGTTTCTGTTCATATCCAGTCTGAACCTCTCGTTTTAGCTTCTGCCCACGGTCTCTCATCCTCCCACATACACCACTGTGAAGCACTTGGCTTGGTCTTCTCAGTACCCTTCCCACAGACACTGGGGGGATTCTGTTAGTGTCTCCTGAAGCCAGCCCTTCTCCAGGTATGACCAAGCCCGGTCCCTCAGCCTCTCCTCATGGGCCCAGTGCTCCAGCCCCTGACCATCTCTGTGACCCTACGCTGAACTTGTTCCAGTTACCAATTGCTAATTTGTATCAAGACCACTGCACATGACCCAATCAAGTCAGGTAAGCAATACTCCTAGCAGCCGGACCATGGTCAAATACAAACATAAAGTACATTTAATAATGGGAAGACACACAGATTGATTGACCTTAAGCTCAGCTACATCAAATCTGACAGTTTCTTCCAGGTTAATCTTTCCTTATGGAGATTATCATCATTTCTTATGGACATCATCTTTAACTAGGGCCTACCCCTGACCTGCACAGCAAGTCAGCAAAATCTTTTTTCTTTCACAGTAACACTTGCGAGATCTGTTCGATTCCTTCGGTCAGTGTAGAAAAAACATTTTTTCTGTTACTTAACTACCTCTCACCTTGATTACTACTACAATCTCCTCCTGTCTGTCCTGTTTTCCTTCTACTTCTCCCCATTTCTCTCCTGGACCATCTGACCATATGGCCTCTCCTAATAAACAAAAGCAGAGATGCCAATAGGAACACAAATTTGGAGTGACGTGCTGTATCATGACTTTCTGTCCATGCCACACAGACTCACCTCTGGCACTTTCTCCTCCTACATTAACATTACATTCAAACTTTAATATTCCCCTGTAAGAGTATAAAAGAAATTAATTATCTCTCTGTAAGTTACTGTACCTGAACTTGCCACCATTACTGTAAGTCTCCACTGGTATTTTTCTTGGCAGACGTCTCTCTGTTCTCTTCAATGTTCTTACCTGAGAGTAGGTCCTTGCCTACCTACTTCTTTTTCCTTACCCTAATAGTCTTTAAGGATTGTTCCCTCAATGACCCTCAAAATTCATAATGCAGTTAAAAGCTAGACAGAAGGCTGAGGAACTGGGGCTTATTAAATTACTTCCTTTTTGATGTACACTTTGAAAACAACCAAAAAATCAACTAACAGGAGAAATAAACAACCAAGAAAACACAAGCCAAAAACACCTCCAAAATGTTTACAACAGTCTTGTGCTGCTTTCCATTATACTCACTTGTTTTAGCTTGTTTCTTTATATTTACCTATAAATGCTTCCAGCCAGGAGCTGACTCTTTTTTTACATATTTGTATTTTGTGCTGCTATTAATCTCAGTGACTTAGTATCCTCCCACTATACAAATAATACATTGTCAAAATAACCTGTCATTCAAGGTCAGAAGCAACATTTGGAAACATAGTCTGTGATGTCTGAGCTGCCTTTTTTTTTTTTTTTTTTTTTTTTTTTAAATAAGTTTTGGGGNTTTTTTTTTTTTAAATAAGGTTTGTGAGGTGTCAATCACTATGCCAGAAACAAGTGACATGCAAGCCGGCATTCCAGTTAGCACTTGCAACCACAAGAGAACTGAGAGATCTTTTAAGCAGAAAGTTTATGATTAAAAAATCACAGTCGTCCAAGTAATGACTTGAAATGAAGAATGAACCCGGCAGCACAATGTGGACAAATTCAGGATGGGGATCTGTCACTATTTATTTCCCTCTATATAGCACAGTTTTATGAAGGAGATGGCAGGTGCTTGCTCTGGGCACTTATCTGGTAATTAGTTGGCTAACAGACAAATCTGTTTCCTAGAGATCACCAGCACAGGCTTCATGACTTTGAAAATACATTACAGTGAATTACAGGATGTACCTTTACTAGTAATAACACTAGATACCATTTTTCAGTGTGCATACCATGGCCTGTCTTCGTATATATCATTCCACAGGATTCCAGCTTGCTCCTTCTTTAAAGGATCATAGAGATTTTTTTTTTTTTTTTTAATAAGTTCTTCAAGGTTGTGTTTCGAATACAACAATTTCCCCAGTTTATTTTGTTAGATGGTGAAAGAATGATAGTTAGCAGTATGTGAATGTTCAAAGATTGTTCTACAAATGAGATTATTAAATGAAATATGATATACTTTTTTATAGCACAAGCCTTCAGAGACCATCACCTTTTTCCTTTCCTTTTAAATCTTGAAATTACAATGACAATTATATGGAGGTCAATGGTAGCTACAGGCAAAGACACAGAAGGTTTCCATGAGAAAGTGTACCCTAGTAAAATGAATAGCTAGATTTGAAAATATATATTCATGCCACAAGAACCACCCATACAACTGAATGATTTTCACATATCAACAGTGAAATGAGTAATACTGCTTTTATTTAGAAGTGAACTCTCGAGTTTATATTAAACCACTATCTTTAAGAGGAATTCTATACTCCCAAATGGTTGAAAGCATAAAATACTAAAAGCTTTTCTAACCCTTGTTATTTGCAAAGAACACTGTGATAAATATCCAAGAAATATCTCAAGGGATGTTCTCTCTCAAAATCAGGAAAAGCTTTTAAAGATCTTTCACATGGAGCAAAGTAGAATAAACTGATATATGTACATATTCTTGGCTAAAGCCTTCCTCTTAATCCTAGAATATGTCATAATCCTGAATTTATGGTGTTTTCATTTATTCCTACAGAACCAAGCATTACAAATGGTACGTTCCAAGGAGACTTCAACATTGTGTTATAAGACAATCACAGAGACAAAGGACATGGCCCTTCTTACACTCCAACCTCACAGATAATAAACATGGTATAAAATGAGCATTATTAGTATTTATGAATGATACTAGTTTCCAGGGTTTCAAAATCCATACCACTATGTTGCTGTGGGACCTATATGCCTCCCTCATTTTACAGGTTGAGAAATAAAGAAGATTAAAGTGTCTCCAGTGCCACAATGCAAGCCAGCAATTGGGTCTCTACAATTCCTGTCATAGATTCCAGTTGTCACTAGAAGCCAACATAGCCTCTAAAACCTTTTATCTCTGTCAAGCTCAAGTTTGAAATACATTTTCATAAAGCTAGGCAATGCCCTAATAGGTAATCTCCTGACAATTTCTCTTACATTCATTTTCACAGACTTTTCTGCCCAGTATTAAACACTTCCTGTTCCTGGGACTGTAGACGCTCACCAAATGCAGCTGGAATCAGACCTTGGCAAAAAGTAGCATTTCATGTGAGCCTGAAATTTAACAGTTAACAAAGTGTGACTGATTTTGACCAACTTCGTGGGTTCAGTGATAAGAGAAAGGTTTTCTTTTCATATTGTCATGGCCTCTTTCCTTTAAGTATCTTTAGCCGTTTTAGGAGGTCTCCCACAGTGCCAGTTAGCATACTTTTGAGCACCTGAGGGAGTGTCTTGAAATCTGAGTCTCCTTTTTAATTTCACACTCAGTCAAGTTCAACTGCAGTTAATGGAGGACTCTCTCATGGAAACATCAAACAATGGTTACTTTCTGTGATTAGCAAGCCTAACTGCTCTTACACAATCTCTGTATCCCCAGTCTCTACAAATGATTCGTCAGCCTTTCTCCACAAAGAAAGATTACATTAGAAAAACCTTTCTTGGCTTGCTGTGTATTTTATGCTAGATAATCATGATAGCACCTCGGTGCTCTGAGACATCAAAGAACAGTAAGTTTCCAATCTACAGGCTGTAACGAATATCTCCCCTCAGGAGAGCATTTATATCGTTTGGAGGGTGGTCTGACTAGACAACCAACTTCTGTATCTGTGAAGGATTGAAGTACATAAGCACGAACTTGCGCCCTACCATGCTCAAATACTGGCAATTTCCACCTTGGCTGAGAGCCTCCAATGAACCCGGTGGACCTCAGTCTCCTCGCACTCAGGTTTTACAGGGTGTGCTCTATCAGGTTGTATCTGATAATTCCTAGGATTAGCTCATGAGGAGAAAATCAGTTCCTCTGGAATTAACCATGAAGTAGTAAGTACTAATTTCCTCTTTTTCTCTGAGACTTCATACCCTAGAGTTAGTTTATCTTAAATGCTGAACAGTCACCACTGCAATTTGCTTGAACACATGCTACGAAACTTTAATAATTAGTAAGTATCTAGTACCAAGCATTTTAAACTGACCACCATAAAATTTGTTCACTACACTAACCTTCTAGTGGACACTTTGAACATGTGTCTAATCTTTGTCTGTGAAATGGGAAGACGAAAGCTGCATTTCAGGAAGATAATAAACTTATTACTGTTTCTGAAGCACTCAGAAATTTACTTATGGGGGTCACAGGAAAGGTTAGAAAGAAATTAATAACTCCCTTGAGAGTGAGGTTTAATCAGCATGTAGCAAATAACACTGCTATTACACAATGAACAATGAAGAGGAAAAATATCTAATAATAGCTTATTAAATGAATAGTCTCTGCTAAGGAAACAAATCTGTGTGTGTGTGTGTGTGTGTGAAAATAGTGCATAAGCACATAACTGAAGGCTGAAACATAATATGGTTGGCATTTACATAGAAAAGAGGAACCCAAACTAGAACTTCCTTAGTTCAGAGTACTTCAATTTACACTCCAAATAATTTGTGCACATACGTACGTGAGAAATATCATTCTTAGTTTCTTCTTGTTATCATATATTATAAGTCTTCAATGTCATTGCAGTGTTACACTTTTCTCTATTTGGAAAAGGGACACTGGTCTGTAGAACACAACCCATAATATTTTAATACAGCTTGCTTTGTTGTTTGGTTGTTGCTTTTGTCTCTAGGTGAATACAAATATTAACTGGAATTGACTCCTGAGCAAGAGGTGTCCTTCATTCCATTTCATTATCTCTGCCCATCCTAGTAACTTTTCAGCCTGCTCACTAACTTCAACAATGGAAGAGCAATACAGTAAGTTTCATAAATGTCAAGGGCTGGTAGGAAAAAAAAAAAAATGAAAAGAGATCTAAATCAGTGCTCCATTGAGGGAAAGGACAAAGCCTAGCCTCAACAATCTGTTTTTTTGACATCATCCTGCCGACCAGTCTGTATTCCTAAAACTCCAAATCACATGCAACAGTTACACAAACCACCTATAACACATTTTTTTTCCAGAGGGCAGTCAGAGAAGATATGTAAGATGTGGAAAGGAAGCTGCGGTTTTTGATGCAGAAACATGGAAGGAACCAGAGGACCCAAAGCCCGGGAGACCAGGCTTTGTTAGTTCAACTACTCACTTGTTCGGTATCTAACACTGTGAATGCAGCTTTCTTGTACAGACTGTATCTGCTGCGTGGTGCCTCAAAACTAAATGGAAGACCAGATGAAAACTGGATAAAAAATAAACATGAAAGGGAGGGAGGTGGTACTGCTTAGGGTGAGGAACAGTGTTTCAACAAACTAGCTTGCTAGTTTTTCATACTCCTAAGTATGAAAAGTCTGCAGTTCCCACTTCTCCCCACCTTTTCACAGCCGAGGGACCTATCTGACTGCATGCTACCACTGTACAGTGATGCAGGATATGAGAATGATTTTACATAGTAAACTGTTGCAAAGGTATTTCTTCTACTTTTCAGATTTGCCGTGTTAGGCCTAAATTAAAATGGTGATGAGTTTCTATCAAACACAGTATCAGCAGTTGGAAACCATTTCCCTGTAAAAGAGGAAAAGGTGAGGTAAAGTGAGGTTCTTATGATAGATTCACAACTTTTGAGAGGAATTTCACTCACCTCTACTTCTCTGAATACCCTAACATCTTTCCTAAAATTAGCTAAAACTAAAATATGCTGTTTCAGGAAAAGAAATTAAGAAAATCTCAGATAAACACAAATAAAACAGAAGACAACCTGAAAATGGCAAACATATACAAAGTGCCTACAGGGGTGAGATATGCAAGTCCACAGGATGGTAACTATGGGACTTAACGTAGTCTTTAACAAATTGATGGCATGCTTCATGTCTCCATACTAAAGCTTAACAACACTACAACAGATTTTTATCACACAAGATACTCTCCCAAGCATAACTCCAATTCATTCCTTTCTAGCTATTAAGAGCTACACATCTGGCTTTCCCCTGTGGTTCTGTGACAAAATCTGATTATATTACGGAATTTTAAGCGCTCCTCACTGAAAAAATAATGAACTAATGTTTCTTTGGACAGAGATAGAAGTGGAAGAGTTGAAAGAGGAAAAGAATTCCTGTCATTCTAAGCACTACTTCCATTACTTTACCAAATTAAAGTTCTTGTATTTAGAAAAAACTGTCTGTGTCAGAAATGGATATTCACAGCCGTCCTTTTTGTATGATAATTATGTTATCTGCACTGATCAGAGATTTTGTATGTGAGAATTGCAAAATAGATTCCATACGGATAGGATAAAGCACAGTCAGACTGACTGAAATGACTTACAATCACATATGAAGTCATGTCAAAACAAGGACGAGATTTTTAAAAAATCCTCTAGTCCTGATAACAAGACCCTTCCTTGAGGACCAGAAATCCATCTGGTCGATATTATGCATAGGTAATTTTTGTAGCTATGTGATTTTTTGACAAAAAGAGCTTAAATGTACTGCCTATGCATCTTTGTTCCATCAAAAGTATTTTCATAAAAATTTCCAAGCCACCCCAAACCAAGACAGAGCATTTTTAAAGTTCTGTCTCAGCATATATACAGCTATGAAGAGGAATTCATCAATTTGAAAGTTAAGACATTTAGTGAATAATTTTCTCATGTAATATTGTTTCAAGGATCCCATGGTTATACTGAGACTAAAGAAAAAGAATATTAATTTTCATCTGGCTTTTGCTTCTTATTTTGCATTTGACATCTGGCTCTGCAGCCAGTCATGTTTCATTCCTTTCACTATTTATCAATCACACATCCATCTCATGTTGTAGTACATGGGTGGTCAGTCCTTTTTGATAGGCCACATGAGCCTACTACCATGCCTTGCCAATCACACAACCAGACATAAATTCATCGTGTGATTAACAGCTACTAGCTCTCCTCCTCCACACATCACATATGCTCTGATACATATGACTCTGACCTCGTAGCCGCTGGAAAAGAGGGTATTGGATAGCACCTACTGAGGCAGGTGAACTCTTCTGGTGGCTGCAGGTTGTCCCACACCAGAGGCTGGCTGTTTCTGCACTAGTACAATGACAACATCTGTGGAGAGGGCTTCTTTACAGGCCAAGTCCCACAAAACAGTGTTGCTACCAGTAAGGTCAGGAAAAAAGGCAAAATGAGAAGTGTCATAAAGAAGACATTGATAGCAGAGCAACATCAACATTCATTATAGCATTTGTTGACTTATGTTGAGCCAGAACCTGGGAAATAACTATTTACTTATTGAATGATGAGCTACGTAGGTCACACATGGTGTGCCTTCAGGCCCTTAATTATTCTGTGTTGTTGTCATCACCAAGAACAACTAAAAATGCACATTTCTTTTTAAGAAATGTTTATCACTCAAGATTCTTTAAATTCATGTTTTTATTTTACATAGGATTTGTCAGCTCTTCTCCAAAATAAAGACTACATGAGAAAAATCCTTATTGTTTCTTGCATATCTTGATGGCTTAGATCACCATATAGTTTAATCATAGAATCATAGAACCTTTAAGGTTGGAAAAGACCTCTAAGATCATCACGTCCAATCGTCAACATTAGCTTCAACTTTACACCAGTGTGTCTTAATTAAAAATTACTTCATGCCAGTGCTTGTGACCTTGACAATTAAAAGGTGAAGCACTACTGAAATATGTAGAGCTTCCTCACCGTAATTCCAGTGTCTGAGATTTTTATATTATCTAGGATAATATAGGATAATAATCTAGGAAGAAATATGTCCTAGTTTTCCAAGATCATAATTTTATTATTACACCAAACCTGGGTTGTGGTCCTGACTCCAGTAAAAGAAATGAAAGTAAATATGCTGAAATTTTAACATCCTGTGGGCTTGAGTTTCAAACATGGGAAAACTGTGCTTGAAGCCCTCTGACTTGTTTGGAACTTCAAAACACGAACTATTTCTGATGCACACCTCTGAATCTGCTTAGAGCAAACTCCCAGTGAAAATGATGAACAGACTTTGGAATCTGTTCTATTGAAAAAGAAAGGCATAACACCAAAAGGACCATGCAAACAGATGGAGTGCTAATTTTACTTTAGGGGGAATGTGTATGAGATGTGGGCTATCTCCACTAACCGTAACACACCACCACCACAACCTCTCATACTATACTGACTAGATCATTCAGTACAATATGTTCCTCCTTCCCAATGCTGGATCAGACAATTATATCAAATCCAGTCGTACTTTCTGGATTTTAGTCAGTGTGAGTGACTTAGCCTGGCACTGGAGTAAGTCAGTAGAAAATCTTCCTTCATCTTTAAGCAGGGTTCTAACATCTGAAATAATAAATTAGAGGTGGAGGAACCCTTCTAGTCAATTAAATACACAATGGGAAGCGGTCAGCCGAAGCTTATCAAGATTCGTGTACTGTATACTAACCACAGGTAATGCCGTCTTTGAGCAGCTTTAATGAAGTGCTTAAATAATTAGTTACTTTTCTAAATGTTTCTTTTACTTAATGGTCTTTGATAAAGCCCACAGGAAGAGCTTGCTTTGGAACTTGTTACAAATAAGACCTGAACCTAAAGTTAAATAAATTTAAGAGTCAGGTCTCATGAAAACCTTCAATGTAACAGGCGATAAGCCAAGTCTCTTAGAGGAAGAACACAAACTTTTAAAGCTATTATTCCTCTTGTAGTTTCAGAGGACTCTTTTAAAAAATATCTTAGATTGGGTGAGAGATTGTAGTAGGAGGGCAAGGGTTTACTTCTGTTGTTGTTCAGTCCAGTAAATCTGCAACAACATGCTTTAATGGCTAATGGCATGACCAAGACTTTGATGCGATTACGTGACAACGGATCTAGAGTGAAGGTTAAACTTGATATGGAATACAGCTCGTGTAAATACAAAGTTACTGTATGCAGCCTTTGAATAAGCACTAGTTTACTGAGCTTGCTTAGATACTACACCTTTCTGTGGATTGTCTTTAAGGATACAGTCATTCTAATATATTCAACAGGGACATGGTAAGTTCTTTGGATATTCTAGTGTAGTTAGGAGTATATCCTCCGTGGACTAAATTTAAGGCTGAATTTCACATCCACTTCACTGAATTATGGCATTTGGATATTTTAAGATATGTTTTCTCCAATGTAGCCACCAAATAGAACCTCATTCTTATCACTCAACTGTAATTTAATTTGAGTTAAAGATATAGCCACTGTAAAGTTGCCTTTGAATTTTCATATGGAGACATCCCTATACACAAAATATAGGATAAAATGTCAAAAAATTCATTCCTGCCTCCTAATGGAAAGTCTTTTCCCCCTTTTCTTTATCTTATTACCCTTGACACCACAAAAAAAAAATAAATCTCTACTCTAACGTTACTGACATGTATATTAAAAACACAAATGTCAATCACTATATCCAAATATTACCAAAGTCTGAGTGGGAAACTATGATTATGAATGGATCTTGGTATTCTACTGTGACTCACAAATAATCCTAATATTGTTGGATCAGTTTAAGACTGTTTTAACAGATTTGTCAGAATAAAAAAACGTTATTTGCAAGATTTATATATATCTTATTAATTCTCATTATCATAAAGAGAATCAACAAGAACACAAAGAATGATTTTTAGACTATTACAAAACCATTAATCTACTGAGAATCTAATAAAAAATTTTGAATATAATATTAAAGGATACAGAACATGCTAATAAAGTTTGCTAATTTCTTTTAAATGAGATTCACTTTTTAAACAGTTTTAAGTTTAAAAATAACTTAATCTCACGACTGTAATTTTTATTTGCCTTCAAAACAATCTCAAAGCTAATGAACCCCCTTACTTCAATGGTTTTGGCAATAAATGTATTTCTAAGAGGCAGAAATTCATCCTTCCAATACCTTGTATGTGTAAAATCAAATCTCCTACTGACCTTTCATTTGGTATGGGGAAAGTTATATCACCCTTCTAAACCTCTATTTCCTCTCATGAGCTCCACATGCCTTTTTCATGCTGTTCCATTTAAATATTCATGTAAAAAGACTTCTAGGATTACAGCTTCGATAGATGAGGAAGAGGTAGAAAAATCATCCATCCAAGATATAAATATCTTATGCCTCTGTGTGTTTGTTTGCAGGGAAAGAAGAGAGGGAGGGAAGAGAGTAATACTGCCTATGTGAGCATTCTGGTGATCTAAAGAGCACTAATAAGAAGGGATGACTAAATACTACAAGCAAAGATAAAACATATACATGGGCTTAATATCCTTCACCTACCTTTGCATTAAACTCTACTGGAGAGGTATAAAAATCAAATCTATAACAGCTTTTGCTGGCACAATGAATTGGCAATAGATGACTTCCAAAACAACAGAAAAATTGAGAGAAGTTGTGGCTGCTGCATTTTTTTTCCCAGAAAGCCAATTAAAACTTAGTGAATTTTTAACCTGGTACATTAAATAATAGAGCATTACTAAAACCAAATACCTTTTCATTCTTTCCAAAGAGTCTGTTAAAGCTCTGATTGAAAAGCAAAAATATTTTAAAAGGAACTCCTAAATATTACAAGGAGTGTGAAGAAGTTAGAATTACCATGGCTACACACTTCCAACTTGTCCCTATGCCAAGGGAGAGCAGAACCCACCCACTCCTCCTGCAGCGCAGCATCAGCAGGTCAAGTACTAGAAATAATACACAAAAATGGCAGAACTATTTTAGCACTTGTGAGTTTAATTCTGGAGGCAGGAGGGGTAGAATATTTCTGTTTAACTTTCATTCTCCAGAAAATGACTTACAGTTGAATCATCCCAGTCATTACTATTTCCATTTATTGCACGCACTGCACAGGATTAAGATAATTAAGTAATTTAAAGTGATTAGACAGTGACATTCAGCCAAACAACACTGTCTGTTGAGGAAATGAAAAGTAAACAAACTAAAGTTCAGATCTTTTCACCTGAAATGGACTTAAGTGAGCATTTGTTTGAAAAGGGGCTACGTAGTATGTGTTGTTTCAACTGAGCTTTGATAACTGTAGTTGAAATTCAGCCCTGCCAAGGGATGGGGAGAAAGACAATGTGCCCATTAAACTGAAGACCTCAGGATAAAACTGCTTGTTGAAGGTCTTATGCTGGCTCTTGGGTTTGCTGCCTTAAATCACCTCTATATATTTTAACCCCCTATGCAGTGCAGAGAAATGTTTTGATCAATGAACTACCTTCTGTTCCAGTTTACTAGTCATCAAATAATTGTTGGCTAAATTAAAACGTTCATAGAATTACAGAAGATAAGGCTGGAAACAAACTTAAGAGGTCACCTGGCTCACACCCATGACCCAAGGCAGCCCATCTACATCTTTAGTGTTTCTCAGAGATATTTGCTAAGCATGTTCCCAAAGACCAGCATTGATTTAAATTCCCCAAGCACTAGAAGTGATCCAATCCAGTGCTTATTTAAACCCAGCAAGAAAAATCTGTTCTGCCTGTAAGAAAGAATCTATCCTGAATTTCTGATTGTAAGCTGAGAAATGTTGGGCTTTCAAAGGAAATTTCTCTTTTCTTACGTTAACTTTATAGTGCCCTTAGTGAAATAACTGAAGAAAACATAAGAAAAAATTATTAATTAAGAAAGATTTAACACCATCTTATATGACCTCTATTTACAACTAGCAGGGAACGTGAGTAACACATTAAATAAAACAGATTAATACATGCAAAAGCAGTAACTATTTGTATGCCTCTCACTATAATCAGTTGCTTTAGAGAAAAAGGGAGAGAGCGCAATTGAGCCAACAAAAGGTATGTATTTTATCTTTCTTCTTTGGCAATTCTGATCTTTCATTAGCAATTCTCATACTTTCTGTAGTTTCTGTTTCTGTAATTTGATGAAAGATTCTCCTCCTCCCACCTGTATGCCATTTTTTGGTCCAAAATTTGCTTCCTTGTTCTCTTTTTTCCCTAAATCTCTAATCTCTAGTTCCTGTTCAGGAACTAAGTTTTCCACCACTTTGAAACCCCAGCATATGTAAAAATTGTGCTTAATAATTACTTCAGTTTTATGCATATCTTCCACATTTCCTTCCAAGTCCTTGAAGGAAGTTTCCAATACAGAGATCTCAATTCTGGCATGATTTCTTTCATTTCTGTTCCAGCAGAAGATGCTTTCTTCCCCCTTCTCCATTTTATTTTGCCTACAAGTGAAGCACCTTTTCTACCTGAGATCAGAGAGTTCCCTTTAAGCTATGCTTTGTTGATTCTTCTTTCTGGCAGGCTATAAAGAAGCGTTTGATGTGTGCATCTTTCCTGTTTCCTAACGTCAGAAAAAAGGCTGGGTAATGTTTAGAGGTCATCTTTTGCTAACGTAACTAGAAAATACTTGTGGGTAACTGGGACACCAGGAACATAAAGCTTCTTCAGTAGTATCCAGAAATACAATGCCACAATAACCTACCGCAAAAAATGAAGGCAGGACGGAGAGAGAAAGGAAGAAGCAAACTGGCCAAGCAATTGCTTGTGAACTGAAAATCAGTGGCTCACTCGTCGCTTCCTCCAAAGATCCCAATGACTTGAATAACTGTTAGCTTGACAGGCCAACTGTGGATATTACCATGGCCTGGTAGCCATAGAGATGTGCACCAAGATCCCAGATTCACAAAAGGAGATACTGCAAATGGGGACTGCCAGCAGCAGTCGTTCGCAGGGGAAGTGTTAGACAGGGAGATTGTTATCACATAAAACAATGGAAAATAGGTAAGTGAGAGAAAGATGTGCCTATATTTGTTTGAAAAGAAAGTCAGTCATAGATGCATTATAGAAGCTGGAATTACGAACATATAATCATGACTACATAATTAAACAGCCTGTTATAATATATTTTTTCTTGCCTTAATTTTCCACCTGATTAAAATTTCCCACCACAGGCCCTCAGACTTATAGGGCTTTAATTCTGGCAATGCATGATAATTCTGGCAGGTAGCCACTCTCTTATTTTTATCCCTCAGTCCTTCAGTCTCTTTGTATATTTCTCACCTTGCAATATTGTTTTTTTTTCCCTCTAGTCACAGACAAGTTCGAGTTGTAAACATTTGAATTATTTTTGGAGTACAGAAGTGTAACATACCCTATTTCCATTTCCAACAAGAGATCATATTCTTGCAGATTCTTATTTTTTTTTCAATGATTATGTTTGTGTAAACATTTGTCTGTAAACAGGTTATATTTATTAAGTATTTTACTTTATGCTGCTGAGAAACTGTCAAGATCCCTAAACATGTCCAAATAAAGTTATTTAAAAAAAATTAAAAAGTTATTTTAAAATTAAATGACATTCAGACTATTGACACTCACTGCTGACTTTTCAAAAATATTTATTATCCACTGACGACGTGCTCAGTACGATGTACATTGTAACCTCACCTCCAAAATCTCACAGACTAGTTTACTAGAGTGCTGAAGAACATAGCAGACAGGCTAAATTGCTTTACTGAATCTCAAAATGCTGAAATACATCTTTAATGCTTTGTCAACTCCAAACCTACCTCAATGAAAGGATATCACATCTGCAGCATTTACATCTTGGGATTTTTCCCTGTGAAACTTAGTAGAACTAATTCTTGATCAAAGATTTGAAGTACTTATTGACTCTTATTTGTAAATGCAGTAACTCATCATATGCTTGTTTTGTCTGAAAGATCATTTTCAATGTTACCATCAACACTTGTTAATGCCCAGTCCACATATATCCTATGTTAGATTCCCTAGAACCAAATCCAAAAATGCCTTTACACATGTGTTCATGCTTTTTTGATTTCAACTTTGACCTATATATTCTCTGCTATATATCTTCTAAACATGGTTCTATTACTGAATCAGCAACTGCACATTTTAAACTTAAATCTATAGCAGATTTAAATTTCTGAGTTAATTGAAATTTCCAAATGTATTTGCCCCCCAAAATAGCCCTCTTGTAAAATTGTGCAACTTCCACACATCACTCACTTTTAGGTGGGTTTTGTAAAAAATTCATGCTGAAGTTTAAAAAAAAAATTCCTTGCAAACACTCATGCATTTTAATGTTTAATATGCCCACTACAATCAGTAAGTCCAATTTCTTTGACAGCTTTTTAACCTGAGCCACTGACTCCAACACTCCTCCGTCCTTCCTGTGCCAATTTATGTCACAGAGCCTAATGTTATTGAATGTCAAGACCCTATTCTACTTAGTCACAGTTTTTTTCCTCAGGGGATATAACAACTGCTAAGAAATTCTACATCATTAATACATTAATGGATATACATACTAGGTGTGCTTTTCATACATTGAAAAAGCATGATTAAAAGATATGTTAGAAGTATCCTGAATAAATTCTATCAATATTTGTCTGCTTCTTATTTGTCACACATATACAATGCGTGAATATTTTGTGGAGTTTGGAAATTGTCCTTTGTGTGACATTTTGCATTCCCTCTTTTCCAGTCAAATCTGTTAATTCCAGTTGGTGACCTACTTGATGTATTTCTTTGGACCAATATGTAACCCCAGTCATGCAGTCAAAAGGGTAAAAAAAAAAAAAAAGGCCCACAATTGTTCCTTCAAACGCACCAAGTTGCTTGTGGTGCTTCCTCTGAACTTGGCAGAAAAAATTATTGAGGGACATGTAGCAGATGAGAAAGAGAGAACACAATTGCAGATAAGCTCTGACACTTTAAAAGTATTCCTCATCACAGCATTTATAGAAGTTTCTTCTTTCTTATGACGGGTTTGTGGTTTGCTTTGACATCATCACATTATGGTGCTCTCAAATTTTATAACTTTATTTTTTAGCCATGTGATTAATTTCCTTAAAAACTGTCCAGTTTTGAAAGCTTTCACTCTTTCTGTGAATATTCCTCATTAGAGAGAAGTACAGCTGTGATGCATTTTGAAACATCTTTTATTATGTCCTATGCAAGCTAATGAAAATACTGTTAATAATAGCAAGTGATGCCTAGGATACACTACGAAAATAGCATCTTTTCAACTGCTGCAGACAGTCTGCAACCACGCTGCAGCCCTGCCTCAGCAATCTCTCCCTCTTCATGACAGTACCTGCACAACATGCTGAACTGTAAGGTGTGCACTGCAGCTCCAGTAATTCACACCGTCATTAGGGAAGAGCCAGGTGCTTTGTTGAATGGGAACGGACTGAAGCATATAAATGTTTTACTGCAGTACAGCCCATTATCACATTCATTTGATCTAGATTACCTCAATCTACATTTAAATTTGCATGCTTCTCTGAAACATGAAGGACTTGAGAGAAGTCGTACCACTGACAGGGTGAGACTAGAGTTCCACTAGACTCTTACTGAGCACTTCAGACAGCATGCCAGCTACAGGATGCAGGTCGGTGCCTAAAAGACCTTCTGTCCAGAGGACAGCCAAGCTGAGCAACAGAAACGTGTCTGGTCTTAAAAAAAGCCACCTGTCAGCTGGCTATCCATCCTTTCAAGCTTGGGAATGTACAGCAGGCCCTAATTCTTGCTCATTTGTGTGCAAAGTGGAAAGGATAAAGTGAAAGGGTCACGTGTGTTTTCATTTTTTGCTTTTATAACCTGTTTTAGGTAACCCTTCTCTCCATTATATAGTTTGATAACTTGACTTAACATAAAAACTATCCAAGGTTTTAGTTCTGTACGCTGTCCTTTTGAAAATCTGGCGGAGACCCTTGGGATCTTGTTGAAGATCCAAAATCTCTGGCTACTTTTGATGGAGTACCTGAATACATACATTCTGAGTTGTTGTCGCCTTCTTCCCTCAACCTGCCATCTGTGCACATAACAAGCTATATAAAGGGTCATATGACGTATGTTGCTCTGTTTATCTTGCTCATAAGCATCTTAGGTTAGAATTATATGTCTTGAGCACATCTAGCAGGAAACGTTTCCCAGCAGTCCAACCATACAAAACAACATAAAGAGCATCTTTCACTCAGCCAAAAAAACAATGGTGACTTTTGTGACAAACTTTTTTCTCTGGGAACCTAAAGCAAGTTCCTGATTTGCCACTTACACATGATTTGCCAGGAGGAACTTCCCGCTAACAATTTCAGTTCACGTTCCATATATTATACACTGGCCAAGTGTGATTAAAAGCTTTCAGCTGCAGCTTCCCTGTACAAAAGATGTCCCATTTACTGAAGTATTGAGATTCTAGTTTTTTTTCCAGAAAGTGAAAGTTCCTAACATGTCCAGTGGACCAAACATAAATAAGATATTCCCTTGAAGGAGCACTTGCAGCCACAAAAGTCATAAAAGGCAATTTGCCTTATCATTTGCTTGCTGTAGTCGTTTACCTGGGCATTCCAGGTACTTGCTCATATCTGCTCTAAGGGCAGGAGCACATCTATACATCTCAATGAGTTCTTATGGAAATTACCAGTATTCTCGATTTTAATAATTTTATCTCTCATTTTAACGTACAAAATTTCAGTCAGCAGTCTGCTTGCTTGTTCCCGTGCCACAAGTTTCTGGCAGCATGTACTCAGTTTAATGACAGGGTTGGTTCTGTTCCAGCAGATTATAGAAAAAAAAGTTCTGATGAAAAAACCAGATGCGTTTAAATAGCTACATAGTCCAATCAGACAATTTGAGGGTTTTGGCTGTTTTTTCCTCTTACAGACCCTTATCAGGCCAATATACACATACACGCAGGCAGCATTCAAAGGAGAGTTTAGCAGTGTGTTTGTGCTTAAGTGTCATGATCTGCCAAAGACATTACAGGAGGTGCATTATTGTTGCTCTGTGTTTCCATAGCCAGTTTTATCCTAGAGGCCAAGTAGCTTAGCTTAACACTAGTCGCATAAGGTATGCATTGATTATTTCTTTTAAACAGGATGCCTTAGAACTTTAACAAGGATGCATATACACTTTAATACTTGTCAACAATTTACTGTAAAAGCAGCAAGGTGGCTGATCAACTGCCAGTTATCCTTCTTCCATGTGCTAAATTATTGCTACATATTTTTGGAGATCCTAACAACAGTGCTGGAGAAAGGACATCAAATGATGCTTAGAAATGTGATACACATTTTCATTTCACACTCCATCGGTTTTTACAACTAGAGCTCCATGAAAGGTATGAGAATACTTGGCTAACAGCCATATCTGCTGAGGTGTAAAATAAGGATCAGGTCTCTTTTTTAAAGAGTTTCATATTCTTTACATGACTAAATCAGATGTTGACCTTCTTCCAAAATATACTGTAAATATTCCGTACCTCTACCCATCAATTAATTTTGAATCTCTGAACCCAATTTTGACCTGCTTTAACAGACATGTAATCAATACACATTTTTTAAAACAGCCTTGTAAAGCAAAATAAACAGATTCATCCTTCCACTAAAGTAGAGCTGAAATACATTGAATTACATAATCACAAGTGTTAAATCGTTTCAATTCTAGTAAGTTCTTTCCTCATCTTTCACCCTGGAACAAGGAACAAGCGTATTACTGCCTTTACAGTCAGCAAACTAAAGCTATGGGCATCAGAAAAAACATCTTTCAAATTCAGATTTCAATCTGTCAGGAAAGATTAAAGCTTCATGCATACATAAAAGGGGAACTATAAAATGATAACAGATACATAGCATGGAATCATTATGCTTGAACAGCTGCTGTTTCAACAGTGTAATAAAGCAGAAAATATCTTTTACTCACCTCTGTTAAACCAGAAACTTCTCCTTTTGCTAACGGTCTGGTGATGGATGCAGTGTAAACTCTGGCATCTGACACTGGCTGTCCCTTCATAAAATGTTTCCCAGCTTCATAAATATTCACTTCTACCATCTTACCCATTAACAGAGGATCCTTTGGCACAAGAACCTTTCAAATAAAGATGAAGACAGAGTTACTAAATACCACAAAGGACATCAGTGTCTCCAGCTTCCACTCAGAATACAGTTTTTTGATAAACATCAGAGCAAATCCTAAAACTTTAAAATTTTAGTCACCAGCATACACTATAGCCCTGACACACTTGACCAGTAACATCTCCAGCTTGTATTCTTCAATAGCTTTGCAGGGTTAGCTCAGTTCTTTTCAACTCCAACTGGTTCTGAGTCGTGTTTTGTGACTGATGAGAAAGCTGACCTGGAGTTGCAACGTTTGAATCCAGACCCAAACAGTTCCCAAGGGCACTTGCACTAAAAATTCTAACAGACTGCTGTAAAGCTTCCTATCTTCATATCTATCCCATGATACTTTTTAAAAAATACATATTTTTGAGTCTGTAAATGCTTCAGGACAGAAATTATGCCCTTGTTTCTGTTTGCACAAGCCCTTTTTTTAATTGTGCAGGTCCTTTGCTGCTGAGGTGCACAACTGACAATGAATGCCTGTAAAAACGGATGAGTGTGTTTCTTGGGTCAGCAACTAATGCCACTCTGTCCTGAATTTGCACAACCATGATATCAGACAGTCCTGTAAGAACTTCACAAAAAAGACACCAGACAATAAATGTTCCCAGGTCATGAACGTTACAAAAGAAGGAGCTCCACATACAGGAGCAACATTTTCGCTGTAAGAACAAATGGCATAAAAATAGAGAAGCAGTTAAAAAAAGAAAAGCGGAGTCATTTCCCAATTAAACAATGAAACCTTGAATCACAGGGACTTATTTAATCACATTTACTTGAAGTTCATCCACACACAAACGCAAGCTCTTCAAAGGTGATGAACTCATATGTATATCATGATTTTTGGATGCTGAAACTGAAACGCCTTAAAATGGCTTGATTTTTAGACAGCACGTGAAGAGGATTTT
Organism: Aramus guarauna; assembly: GCA_013400195.1. Lineage (NCBI taxonomy): Eukaryota > Metazoa > Chordata > Aves > Gruiformes > Aramidae > Aramus > Aramus guarauna. Next base: position 101,659 of record VXBL01003992.1, on the reverse strand, counting down.
CAGAGGAAAACTGTGCCAACCACATTTGGAGAGCATTTTGTTGCCAAACAGTGCCTCTCCATTTTCACCTCTCACAAGTGTTGCTTGTCCCACTTGGAGGAAATCAGCACCAGTAGTTTTCCTTTTACCCTGAAAGTTCAAGGTGTTCATGACTGTAGAAGTTTCCAGACCCTAAGACTCTGCTGATCTTCCTAAGCATCTTCCAAGAAAAGCAGGCATCTTTGCTTTTCAGAGATGGGCAAGCTGAGGCTAATTGGAACTAATTGGCAAATGCAAAGCCAAGACTCTAATGCTGAGACAGTATTACAATGCAACTAGATCACAGGTCTTCCCACATAATTCATCTCAGGCAAATTTAACTCAAAGGAAAATTAGGTAACTAAGTATCACTGGACTGGCAACCTCTATAAATCTTGGTATCTCCATATGCGAAATGGCAGTAACTAAATATAAATCCTCAGGGACAGACATAGGTAAGTGATGATGACTTCAGAAAAAGAATGAGGTTAAATGAAAATATCTGGGACGTACTGTAAACAACCAAGCAGCCAGGCTTGGTGCACACTCATGCATTTTTCTGATATAAGTATTTGTTAGGAAAAAATCCCCAACCATATTTCTAAGAAACGAAGTTATACCCACAGAAATCTTCGCCTTGACTGTTTTTCTGGCAAAGCACCCTTTGGTCAGTTTAGACTGTTCAATGAACTACCTTAAACTCCACCACCAAAGCCTCCACACATGTAAGCTGCAGTTCTACCCGGCACTCTGTCAGTGTAGCTCTGTCGACGTGGCTTTAATAGCAAACTCTTCCAATGTAGATGAGCTTAGTGAAGACAGAATAGGTTTGGCAACTATTTGAGTTAACAGAACACTACACTAGGACTCTGAGCTTCAGCTTCCAAAGTCTAATACGATATTTAGTGATTCAAGAGTGGTTTTCAGTTTACTATCATTACATTTACTGCTATTAGCCACTAGCATCAACTCTTGTGCTTACCTGGGCAAACAGTAGGATATTACCCTTGTCAAACATGCTGCATATAAGATTTTAGGGAAAAGACGTACATTTTGGTAATGGAACGTAATTCTTCCATAATAAAATTTAAAATTACTCCCTATGTTATTATTTGTTTTTTTGTGTATTCTTTACCAGTCCCAGTCAGGAGCTGTATTAGGTGCTGTACAAACATCCCATAAAACATCAACACTTTTTTTTTGTTTGACATACTGCTTTTCCTTTAATTAATGAAACTTTCACAAAACAAGCATTGAACACTAAAAAGCCCCAAGCAATTTCTTTTTAATCTCTATATGGGAAACCATGTTCCTCAAATCTGACTGATAAGCTACAAAAGCAAGGAACAGTGATATGTAATGTAAGACTTAGTGGCTAGAGATGGAACAAAAAAAAAAAGAGACTTACAAAAATAGAAAGAAAGAAACTGAGGAAAAAATAATTAGTGAACTGGATATCTAATAGAAACAGGTATTTCAAGAGCAGTAATGTTACTTACTACGAAGCAAAAATAAATAAATAAATGCTTTAACGTAACCTGGAAGCAGAAGAAAGCACTATTGGTGACTATATAAGCACAGCCATCACCAATAGCCTCTCCAGGTTCAGACAACTGAATAACTAAAGTTAGCAAAAACAAACTGCTCAGTGCAACAAAATGGAGAACAAGCCAAAGGCAAAACCAGAATGAAATCATGATGATTCAGGAAAGCCAATTTTATTGGTTTTCCACAAGTCATCTGCTTTTGAGCAAAAATAATAATTTTGTGAAATAGAAGCTGTATGTACTTCCCAGCTCAAAGCTAATGGTTCTGCATGGAAAGAATTCATTTATAGAAAGTATATAAAAGGAAACACAATGTATCAGGCTGAAGTGTTGATGTAAAGAAGCTCCTGACCCTGCCTATTGTTTGAAATTGTTTTTTTTTTTTCCAAATTGCATTGTCTGAAAGGATTTTCTGACAGATGCGTGGAAATTATCAAGATTCAACTATTCAGAAAACATTGCTTTGGAGACACAGACATTAAAATTACTGCAATAATTAACAGCTTTTCTTAAACCATTCAAGTAATGTTATTTGGATATATAGCATGTATCCTCCTCATGCTGTATACTCAAAGTGCCATTGTGTATTTCTTAACATAATTTCAGGTAAATAGCATTTACAACACAGAAATAAAATATCTCATAAACAGGTCTTGATGGTCACACCTTTCCTGGAAAATGTTCTTATTTCTTTAATTATTTTTGCACTGTGGCATGCCACGTTGCTGAGATTATCAGAAAGCAAAGATAAAACAAAAAAATGTTACTTTGTTTATTCAACTGTACCTGCTCATAGAAAGGATTGTGAGCAACATAGTAATTGGAATCAAAGGATTCTTCTGTTACCAGAACCCTTTGCCTCTCACCAACCTGGAAAATAGAAGACAAGAGAGATGACTTAGAAAACAAAAATAATGAATTGCACTCAGAAGAGAGCTGCAACTACAAACACTCTTAGCAGAAATAATTGAATTCTCTGAGAAAATTCTGTGTTCGCATGAAAGTGGGGCACAGAAAGCCCTAGTTCAAACCATCTAAAACTTACAGGGTTAAAATTCAGAATTAAGGCTAGAACTGTGGTACTGTAATGGCTCAAGATGAAAATCCAACTTAGAAATATAAACTGATTTTTACTTATTTACACAACAATAAATAATAATGTCAGATATGCACAGAGTGCGTTACAGCTTCATCCAACTAATGAAAACACTTACCTTCAGCATAAAATTCTGCAATCAATTGCAAAAAGGTTAACACATCCCCCAGCCCTATGACAAATAAACCAATTAGCAGCATCTGAGAGAAGCAGGGACCTGTAGCAAACTGCACAACTTTGAGATGTCAGCAAGGCCATCTATTTGCCTTGTTTTTTTTAAAAGGCACACATTATGTACCCTGATAGGGCATCTCTTTATCCTTTCTTGGTGATTTCACTAAGCTGTACTCATGAGATCACATTGATTTCCATGACAATGGAGTCAACACTTCACATTACAAAGATTCAGTGAAGAAGAGTTTTTAAATAACTGACAGACACAGAGATATTATAGGCCAAATAAAAACTGGGCTAAAAATCTCAGGGTATCAATTCTACCTCCCAACTTCCAAATGGACTAACACAGCCTAAAGGAAGCACCAGTTCTACCATTGGTTAAATGGAAGACCCCAAGACAAATCTGACTTTCCCCAAAGTTCAAAATCCCCTGCACGACCCGTTTTGATTTTGTCCATTATAGAGGTGCATAATGAAGTTTATAGCCTAATTTCTGCAAACCTAGAAGGACATGTAGCTCATATTTTCAGTCTGAGCCCATCTCTATTTTTTTTAATCTAAATGTGCCCTGGATTCTTTCCAAAGTATTTGACAAATGTATTCTGCAAATTACAACTGTCTGGCAAGTTAAATTTACTCACTGCTTTTATTGCTGCCAGTATTTTGAGAATAAAAAATGGTTTCACGTTTTACTCCAAACTTTTAATATCTGTGAGCAAAGCTGCGCTCAAGACCCTTTCCCCTCTCTGACAGACTTCCACCACATCCTAGTGGCAACTGTTATGTAGAAGTTTTAAGGTCCCCCCACTATAAGGTCCATGGGAATTAGCAAGAAGATGCCGATCAGATAATAATGTTTTGATTCTTTAAGGTATAAGCAGTAAAAGAGAAGATTAGGATTTTCTTGAACAGTCAATGCCAGAAAAAGAGAACATGAAGTAATAAGACCAGCAATATCGCATCTACATTACAGTGTATATATATAGTATATATGCGCATATATATACATACACACATGCAATACATATATAATTCTCCACTTGTCAAACAGAAAGCCTTCATGAAATAACTCTTCCCTTCCCTTCCCTGTACACATACTTGGAGTATTCCCAAAGTAAACCCTGGAGAGCAGGGGAGACAGCGAGCACCCAGCTCATCTCCCCAAAGGCAGTTTGAGTTAATCCCCCAGGACTGCAAGTGTGGGGTAGACAGCAGAAGGAGCACAAGCCCTGAGTATCTAGTAACAGAATCCTAACAGTAGAAAAGATGTATATTTTTTGCACACTTTTAAAAGGTGTTTAAGTGTTGTTTATAGCACATTTAAAATTTCCATTCATGTTTCTCTGGGAAGTCTGCAAGTCTAAACAACAACAGATACAACATACTCAAATTTTATTAATCTAAATCCAGTGTAACTGTTTACCATTCCTCTAAACAGTAAGGTGTTTTTTTTCTTTCAAGAAAACAGTTATTCTATTCAAATCCCCAGAGGAGTTTTGCAAATACATGTCAAGAAGGCACTGGAGATAACTACTCCAGTAATAAGATTACAGGGAACATTTCCCTTGAATGGAGAAGTTTTGTTGTTTCTATAATATTTGAGACCATAGCCTTTAAAATCACAACCCAGTATCTGCTGTAGTGCTACAGTACCAAAGTCTCAGATGTCACGCAATATTATGAAAAGAAGGAGGATGAAACGTTAGATAAGCAACACTCACCCTTGGGGAAACATGCTACCACTGGAAAACACCCAGGCCAATCACCAAGTCATGTCCTCACGTTGCATATTCATTATTTACCTATACCATAACTCAGCAAATCTGGCTCAAAGCAATCCTGGGTCTGTAACTCATTTCACAATTAACTCGTGGTTCCCTGGTTCTCTCTGGTCATAACGTTCTGCCTTCATCGTCTCTATGAACCCTGCCTGTGAGGTAGTCTAAGCTACATGTGTAGCCTTCATACTCTCAGTAGCCTTCATACTCTCAGATGACAGAATGCCAAGCATGATATGCAAGAATTAACAATAATAATAAAAAAAAAATCAGAAGGAAGAAGAAAAGAACACCTGTGTTTGATCATATGATATAAGCAGTGGTTTCTTCAGAGACACATTGCCAGTTTTTCTCATCTTTGGTTCCATGAGCAAAAAGAGGTCAGGTCTCCATGTCTCAGTGGGCCAGAAGGAGCTTCTGGGCTCAGAATTTTTTGGGAATGGGAGGAAATCAGGAAGACTATATTCGTCACATAACATCAAAACTGTGGCATTATCAGAGGAGCCGAACAGCCTATACCAATTTATGCTACATACACACACACAAACACACACAAGATTAAGATGGCATACTGTAAGGAGTACAGGTAAAGCCAGTAATTGTTCCCTTGCTCGAGTTACTGGATTTGTAGCATTGGCCAAGGCTGAGCTCACAGAGAACGACAATATTCAGCTATTTGCAGACTCTTACCATAACAACAGAAAAGGAAAATTCCATTTAATGAGTTAGACCATTGGGTATTCATGATCTACAAGACTAATTGGCTACATGCATTTGTAAGACAAAAAATTACTTATCTATCTTGCATCCAAGTATAATTAAGAAGAAATCTAAGTATGCAGAATGCAGCTTTGGTATTTAAATTTCTCCAAGAAGTGGAACATGTCATCATTTCTGCAATTATTCCCCTGGGATCTCTAAGTGCCTAAGTTTCACCTCTCTCAGAAAGAATTTAAATATGCAGAAACCAGACATGATATCTAATAACAGTCATAATTATAATAACCTTTGATGATTTTTTTCAGGCATGTACCAGCAGAAGTAATTCAGTATCTTATTTTTATTCCTATTCTTTCATCTGCTTCCACAGGTATGCACGAGTTCCAGCTCTCAGGGAACTACAATTCTGACAAAGCATCTCAAACTGCAGAAACCCAGCTCTGGCATCTCAGTTTGGAAAGATTCCTATAGAACCAGGATATTTTTCTTTATGGAGGATAGCATAAGAATAATAATGAATGATAGCAAAAACCTTGCCTGGAAACCTCCCCCATCCCAAGGTGGACTGGTCACATCATTTACACGAGGAGAATTTATTTTCACCAAAAATAACGCAACAAGCACTGCTGGTCCTATCACTTCCTACACTGCAACAGTTGCCAGGTGGTTTGTAAATCTCAGAATTAGTAACCAAATCACTTATGAACTTTTATTTCATTTTCATTTATCGTCCAGGAAATTCTGACAAGATAATTCTATAACTCAGTTTTTCCTTTACCGAATACCATAAAAAGCAGTTTTTCCAGCTGGCTGATTTTCTAAAATGAATGAATGGTAAGAAATGTCAAACACCCTTCTTGGCTGCAGTCAAATTAGGTTTGTTTTTTAAACCAAAGCTGACTGAATGACATAAAACACAAGATTTATTTTTAAATTCTAGAGTAGTATGGGTGAAAAGACAGGCCCTGTTTACATGCTTTGATAGAATATTGCTATGTAATGTCAACAATGGCCTGCTGTAATTATATTCAAATAACGTATGCCCTTAATCTTTCATTTTAGTTAATGAAAACTATAATTGTTCCAGTTTGATTCCTTACGTATGACAGCTAGAGCATGTGGCACAATGATCTTTCTCGCCGTTTCCTTATTGTTCCTTTATCTGAATTTTGCTACTTTTGTTTTTAAGAGTTTCTGTTTGGCTAAAAAAAAAATATAGATAACCACTGCATTTCTATTCTTCCCCCACAGAAGAAGGCACACTGCACATACAGCCATCTCCATAGATTTAGAGACAGTTGCCAAAGCCTCCTTCACATTGAGTTCAACTCATAGTGGAATCGATGAGCATCTTTCTATTCATGTTGAAGGAGGCTGGCTTGGATTCTGACCCCAAATATTGTGGAGCATAGTTAGGACAAGGATTGGAAGCCACACAAAACTACTTCACTTTATTTGTTAATTAAATACATTAAAAAAAAAAAAAGGCAATAAAAAATACACACTGTCACAGTTTATGCCTGTATGTTTTAGCAGATTATTCTGATGTACAGAATATTTCTGGTAAACACACATGTTTTGACCTTTACTAAGTATAACAAAGTATATGCAAAAGTAATTTAGAAAGTGTTCATTCTACATTGATTTTGGTATATTTCTCACCTGATTTTGCAGTTGTGGTCTAATTATTTAAAACATATTTTAATAATTATGCAGATGATGTGTTCTTCCCTATCAAGCAGAGAAGAATTGCTGGCTGGACCTACTTTTATGAATCACATTAATCCTTCTGTAATTAGAAGCCAAGTTTGTTGAAAATGGTAATTTAAGCATTTTCTAAACCTATTTATACACTGGAGGTGTTTTCTCCTCCTGACAGACAAGTGTAGGTGTGCCACAACCTCCCTGTGAAAAAGACAAAGTCTGTTGAAACTTATAACATAGTCCCATTTTGACGATACCAGAACACATCTCTCTCCCAACTCTCCTTTATACTGCTTTTTTCTGCTACTCAGCATTGCTCCTCCAACATTTAGGGTCTATACATCTCTCCCTTTCTGAAGGTAGTACTGGAGACAAAGAATGGACTTGTCTCAAAGGTTTCCTACACACTTGTTAGGTTTTAGATGTGTAGATTGGAAAGCAGTAACATTAAAACAGTCCAGCTCTTGAGCATGGCAATTTTTAAGCCAGGATAAAAATATCTTTCTAGCATACAGCATAGTCAGCTGCCACTTTACTAGGGCTCGTGCTACCACTGCTGCAATTCCAGATGGGTAGGTACCTCCTTTTTGTTATGTTTAGTGCCTATCCCCAGTACAGAAATGCATCAACAGGGTGACATTAATATTTAGAGTCCTGTATCTTTTACATTACACAAGCATCAATCAGATTAATCTTTACAACATCTGTCTGGCCCATTTTACACCTGATGAAAGAAAGAGAGAACCTGACCACTCCAGTGGTGCAGAGGAAGCAGCAGAATTCACCACACGGATTTCATGTGTTCCTACGTGCTCCTCCCAAACCTAGATGATGCTGCCTCAGTCCTACAATGCCACTAATTAGCAAGGAAAACAAAATTCTCAATCTCTTACATAGATCACAGAGCTATGGATGAACTACAAATAAATCTGTTAAAAGACAGGGGATTTTACTGGTCCCACTACCCATATCAGACTGTTTTGTACTTATGTCCAGTGTGGCTAAATTTTACCGTTTCGCACGTGATATAAGTCAGTGTTTTTCCCTGACTTACATTGCTCATTTCTTTTGCAGCCTTGGAAACAGCATGGGGTGGTCGTCTTTGCACATAGGAAAGTACTTAGCTCTTTAACTAAAGAACTCCAGAATCCCAAGTGAAAAGCAGCCAACATTCATTTCACTGTCAACCAATACAGCTGACTTTGACCATTATTAAACTGCCCATCTTTAAACAAAGCTGCAGGAATTTTATTTTAAAAGGATTACATAAAATGTATGATTTATAAAATAATATCTAAGCAAACTGCCATTTTGGTTTAGGCACACATGCTTCAGACACACTGCTCTTTCCACGGCATCATTCAAGAATTCAGAATGGACACAGGCAACAGATGCCCACAGGACAAGCTCTTTCAACCATTTTCCAGGCTGGCTGGAGGCTGTGCAAGCAGGAAGGAAGGATTAGGTATAAATTAAAGACAGGCAGCTCTAATAGTACACAATCAGCATAACAAAAAAGTGCCTCAGACCTTCAGCAGCAGGCAATGCAGCTCATTAAAAGCAAGAGAACACACCTTCTCTTTGGTCCCCTTACAGATTTGCTGGCACAGCTAGGGGGGAGGGAAAAAGTAGGGAGAGAAGGAGGTGAGAGATGGAAGTAGACTGCTTCTGCTTTCTTGGCCCATTGCTCCTGCTTCAGGGTAAATAGATCCTTTCTATTACTGTGCACCTGCATCTGACTGCTTCATTTTGATTTGGGCTCCTGCTGTGAAAATGTAGCTTCTTCCAGCACATACAAACCCTGCTCAGATGAAAATTATATTCAGAGATGTGAGCGGTGACCTAAAAATGACAACTGGTCCTCAAAATATCTGATGCCTTTTACATTCTGCAAGTTTCATTGCCTAGAAAAGGGGTAATAAAAGTAGCATGTTGACAACTCTGTCATGTTACCTTTCTAAATTTTATTAACTGTGTACAGTATTATAAAAGGAAAATAACTTTTCTGAAATGGGAGGTATATATTGCCTCTGAGAGCAGTCTCTCTTGTTTGGATCCTTCTGTTGTAAACTCAGGCTTAAGCAGTAAAAGGATGAGGTGGCAGATCTGGGTTTTATTCTGGATCTGGCACAGCGTTGCTAAGGCACTCCGGCTGTTTCCTCGTGCTCTTTGAAACTCTTCCCACCTGTGCAAAATCCAATTCGGATTGTTACACAGCTCACAGAGTAGTGACCACAAAGCTGGGGAAGTTGCTATAGCAATATAAAATACCCTATGCAGAACTGGTATTTGAGTCTATCATGTAGCATGAGCACTCGAGCAACTGCCTTAATGTAATACTGGCAAAAGCCCCTCCCCTCTTCTTTCTGATGATCTAAGAAACCCCGTAAAACTGTGGCAAATATCTACAGAAAAAGTCTAAATTAAAAGATCAGTTCAAAATAAGAACAAGAAACACCTGAGCAGGTAAAGTATGTTTAAGGCCTTCCTTTCACACCCAGAAGAGTTCACAAACAAAAACAAAAAATTAGACAACAGTCTGCCCTTAAGGAAATTTGATATTTAAAAATGTAAGTATAGGAACCTATGCTATTAATACTGATCTTCTAGAATGGAAGATGGAGTTTAGAGGAATCTTTTAAAAATATTTGTGACTTCCAGCCAATTTGGCAGTCACATGGATTCTGGTAGCACGAGTAGACAAATATTTGGGTTCTTTAAATTTTATTTTGCTTTTCTTTAACAAGCTAAGCCTGTGTGAGGCTACCAAGCTTAAAAAAAATACGATGGTCTTTGTTAGGAAAGGCCATCCTTTCAGCGTCTTCTGTGAAATTATTTAAAATTATTTGAGATTGGCTGTTTTTGTTGGAAGCAATTCCTTAAGATACACTGCATATTTCCAAGTGATTTAAGCACAATATGAAGTGGCAGTTGCTAAGGCAACAATATGCGATTCCTGTTTCAGTGATCTCTTTTAACAGCTGCATAAGCCCAGACAAGTATCAGTTATATGAGAATTTATAAATCACCTTGGTAAATACCCTATCAAATAACTTTTCCAGAAATTACTTCAGGAACTTGCCATACCAATCTGTTTTCTGAGACTAAAGTCTTGTCTACACTACGGAAAGAAAACTGCTCACCAGTGGCTCTGTCAGAAGGGAGCTGATGTAGCACAGACCGATGTAATACTGTGTTCAGCACAGATTCTGCATCACCAGCTGTTGGAGAGAATTGCCAGGAATAATAAAAGGCCCTGACTTCAGTCAGTCGTAGGCAGAACTGCACTTTGCTTCCTCATAAGCAGGAGAAAGCCGGAAAAAGTTAGGAGGAATAGTGGGAATTGGTGAAAATACTGGATGCAAGAACACAGATGACAAAGTGAAGATACCATCGACACAAATCAACAGTCAATACCGTCTTCCCTGACATGATCCTGGAATCCCCACAGTAAGACTGGGTGCTCTTAGAATACATCTACAGCCTGATATGCTTTAATTAAAATACACCAAAAAGAGTGCTCCAAGAAGTTGGGCTTCTCTCCGAAAGATCAGTATAATTTTTCTGCTCATCCTACAACTGAAGCCAGTGTTCTCTGAGAACAAAGGAAGAGCAGATGGGATAAAACAGAACACACAAAGGTCCAAAATGACCCTGTATGCAAACCCAAACCCAGCACTTCCCCAAAATCCACAAAAAAACGTATAAATACATTTAACAACACACAAAATACGTAACATGACATTGTTGCAAGTCAATTAGAATACAAAATGGTGGCACTAACTAAAAGAGTTAAAAAAAGGTTATAAATATGTATTAGCTTTCTTTTCAAAAGAATAATAAAACTCCTTTGCCATACATGAATCACAGGCTACTACAAAAAAGCATCTGAACATCGTCAGAAGCTGATAATGTTAATGAGGATAGGATAATGATATTATTTTTATTTTGAAGGTAGCCAACATATGATCAAGACCCTAGAACTGCTGACACTTCCAGAGGCATAGCGCTGAATGACAAATGACATCAAGGGCTTACAGAGGGACCAAAGTGAATGATTCATTAAAGAGTGATAAATGTAGTGTGACTTCATGTTGTTTAGAATTTAATAGCCACTACTGTCAAACTAGTTGTGATGTATTTTACTATTTTGAAACAGTATGCCAACTATTTGCATATAAAAAGGTAACTAAAAGAAACACTTCTTCATTAGCATACCAGAATAATAATTCTGACCGATTCTTTATTATCCATTAAAGGAAGTCAACAGAGATCAGTTCAAGAAAATTGTAAGATAAATCACTTCTGTTCGAGAAGAAAAAAATTACTATGGACTAAGTATTTCTTTCTAACATCATCCTTATAACCTACTCAATTCTCAAGGCTATGCATAAAGTTATCACAGAAATCTCAAGTGTGTGCTGCTGCATATGCCTCAGCACACCACCTTTTGCATGACAGGAGAAACAAATATGTCAAATTAAAGGCCTCATTAATTTGTAAATGGTCTTCAACACCTATACCACTGTGTGCAACTTTCTTCTTTTTATAAAAGAGAAGCCCAGATAATAAGAAATACTTAAAAATGGGAAGACACTAGGGGTTTCTACAATCTTTCAAACTAAACAGCAACATTCTATGTTGTAGCTTAATTTCAACAGGACAAAAAGTGAAACAAGCTGTAACATTTAATTGCAAGTGAAATTAATTATTGAGATGGATCGACAAGAAACATGCTATGTTCTCAAATGCAAGCATTAAGACCATATTATAAACCTTGCAAAAAACTAGTTTTTAATAAAAAAATTACAGCTGATGTCGATATTTTGTCTGTAGTTCTGTGTGCATCACATCACTAATCAGACTATTAAGTTCCCACCTAGTAGGTTTCAAATTCCAAACCAAGTGTATCGCTTACATTATCAATAAAACCAATACAATGGTTTGGATATATACACTAAAAAATATGGTAGCTAGACAGGCCTGAAACTTCTTATGGTACCAAGTCTTTGCTAACGGAAGAGTAACAGAAAAAAAGAAAGATTCTTCAGCCATTACATGACAGATCTTTTTAACCATGTGTGGGTATGGCAAGAAGAATGATTAGAGACTAGATTTAAGTGTCTTCAGCGTACATGAGGATAGGGATTCGGAGGGAGATTTACACACTGCTCACCAGTCTTGAATAGTCAAGAAAGGAGTGGCTCTGTCTGTCTTTACCGTCTTTGCCAACCATCCTTAAAGAAGGTGGACAACTGTGAAAGAAAGCCGCAAGAATAAAGATTTTCCTATGCCTCTGCGACAAAAGCCTGCACACACAAACAGAATGCGCCATGTAAATACAGTAGTTCTCCAAGGAAAAATATTATTTCAAATTTCTATTTATGGCCATTCCCTTTTGTAACTAATCTGCAATTAATCACAGTCAAAATGCAACATAAAATCAGAGGCATAGGAAACAAATCACCATTCATTAAAAGAAATGTTATTAATGAATGGGGCATACTAGGCAGAAAGCACTGTTGTATTCCCATAACTGCTGTCAATCCTATATTCTAATGTTCTCAAAGTCAGATGTATGAATGCACCAAAATTATGTAGAAATACTTGTCAGAAAAGTCCATACATTCAGTTTTGCCTTCATTCAATCTTGGATCATATCAGAAGGTCAGTAGTATGCAGCATTTTATTTTCCTGTCCCAACCTTTTTCCTCTTCTGTGTTTCCTCCTTTCAGACTACTGTTTTCCTCACACCTGACTGGAACAAAAAAGTTGAGTAGGACTGAACAGTACTCCCACTCCTGAGAAAAACTCTTCAGCAAGTTTAGACTAAAAACTCAAGAACAGCAAGATATCTCCTAGCTTCTTTCCCCCTTCTGCCTACATCTTACTGAATTGCCCAACACGTAATTTTATCTTACTTTTCTACCACACGTGACTTGAGACAATTGTTCTTTTTATTTTCCCTAAAAATTGCTCTGCTCCTGAAGGGACTCTATGAATGTGCCTCATACGTGCGAGAGGAAGCACAAACCATTGCTTTAGTTTCATCCACGTTGAGATGTTCCAAGCATGGAAGAGAAAAATTGATGCCCCCATGAAAAAAATGAAGCTTACTGTTTTCTGCTTTCAAAATCTATGCCCCATTCCCCTTTTACACCTCTCTACTGTGCACCAATAAAGGCAAAACCACAGTAAGCAGCTTGTTTTCAGAGGCAAAATGCTAGTAATTAACCCTAAATTGCCTCTTCAGGAATTGAGATGGGGTACAAAATGAGCCAGTCCTAGGTTGTCTTAGTCACTCTTGCACTTCAACAGCTAACTATGAATTGTCCAAAGAGAATTTTGATCAGAATCCACCTCTCATTGTTTGTGTTGCATCTCTTTGTGTCAGAAGCAGCAAGAAGAGAATAAGCTACTTTCTGTGAGGTGATCACACAAAACAGGTATGTAAGACAGGAGAAAAGATTGATAGATACATTTCACACTGTTTCATGCAATTATGAAGACAAAGTTGCTTGGCATAATAGCTGGGTTCATCAGCTATACCGGTGAACAGATCTGGGCTGATGCATGCTTCATATTGCACAAGCAAAGAAGATTGCCAAGAAAGCCAGCATGTGGTCTAGAGTTTTATTATAGCATACTAAAGAAATGGGAGTGAAGCTTATGGTTTAAAAATAAGAAAGCTCATGCCTAAACAATTTTAGGACTGCTTTTCTCCTAAAGGATGTGGTAGAAATGGCACCACAATTTACCACATTAAAAATGTCATGTTATCACATAAACTAATTATTTTGATCAGTTCTAGCTAACATAAAATTTTAGCCAGTATCTCCTGCACCCAACTGACTCTCCATGGATTTGCACTGTAGTTCTTCTGTCTTTCCTAGCTGTTAGGGTAAAAAAGATACAAACGCTTCAGGGTCACACAGGTTTCTCAAGCTCTAGAAACTTGATGGGGATTACAGTAAAGACAGGGATCAGCAATGGAAAACTGTGCACAAATTTAATTGAGAATTACTGGAAATTGTGTTTAAATATTTGTAATTACAGAACTCAAAACAAAAGGAACAGGTCAATGTAATTGCTTCTTACCACTTTAAAAAAAAAAAATCTCTATTCTTCATTAAAGATTACAAAAGCAAAAGACATAATTTCTTCTTATTTATGCTTGGACAAAGTTGTCAGAGCTGAATGTCAAGATTTTAGGACATAGCTCAATTATAAACATCATACGCTGGTGACTTGATTAGTGGTTTGAACCAGAAAATGGCAGTATCAGAACTCCACAACACAAAGGCTTCACACCAGTTTTGTGGGATTAAAGGGCAAAGCTCACCATCCTCATCACCACTGTCAGTTAGCTCGGTAAATCACAGAACACTGACAGCTTCAGATGCAAGAGCAACATGTTTCCATGTTGTCATGGGTAAATATACTGCTTTGGATACCAAAGATCAGATCTTAAATTTCAATATTGTCAGAAGCAACGTGATTGACCATGTGCATTTTCATGGTGTTTCTACCAACGTGGGCACACTCAGGGATGTTCCCCACCTGATGGGAGAGGAAAGGAGGCTGTGCTGAGCTGAGACTGTTTTCAGTGAGACAGACTGGGAGCCGACAGCAAGAGGCTGTCATAGCAGGGGACAGGATTTCTGGGGCGAGGTGGTGAGAAGAAACCATGCCATGCTTTAGAAGCCATTGTAGCAACTCCTTTAACTCAGCAGATATTGCCTGCTACCACACGCTACAAGATAACTTTTTGCAACTTCCATCCATTTTACACAATTAGGGCAGGGTCATCTTTTTCCCTAGCTCTTCTGTTTGTTGCATCGTTATTTAAACAACATAGGCATAGTAGATAACTACTTGTGTATGTTGTCATTAATAAGCATGCCTATCCCAAGTGTTAGAAAAGGCAGTATCAGTAAGAAAATATATTATGGCTTGGAAAGCCTACATTTCTAGCACAATCTTAGAATTCTAGATAAGTATAAATATTAAAACAGATACCTCCAACTCCTAATAGACTTGGTTCAAAAGCTATTATTAAATGAAAAGAGCCTCCTTGCCTAAAGAAGTCATAGAATAACAATTTTTGTCCAAACAAACAGAAACTCTACCAAACCTTCAAACCAACATTTTAACCATGATTATCGGCAGCTTCATCATTAAGTCAACATGAAGTTGGGCATATCCTTGTATTGCTTTTTTTTTTTTCCTTTTCTTTTTCAAGATCATAGATTAAAGCAGTTTACAGACATGTTTGCCAAAAAACGTCCTTTCATTTTATATAGCGGATTTTGCGATATTCCATTATGCTTGAATGCCAGTGGAGAGTAGAGCTTTTGCTGTATTTTTAGAGGAATATTGTTAAATTTACTCTCTGAAGGGTGCTTCTGATAAAGGAAATATCTACCCTTTCATTTGTCATATATAATCATGGAGAGAATTTCTTCAGGTGGTACGAGATAACTGGTCACATTTGCATTTGCAGCACTTTGAAAATAATTTTTTTAAACTTTTGTCATAAAAATTCTGACCATTTAATAAATTTGTCAAACATTTTTCCCACTTCCTTTAAGCTACAATGCAGTGAGATAAGCCAGAGTATGGGCCACAAGTGATCTGAAGCTCCTTCTAAAGGCAGAGAAAATGCTCCCAAACCAAGAACTCAATCCAGGTTTGTCCCAGGTCTGTTTCCTTTTCTCAAGGCCAGATGGCAAGGCAAGAGATACAAAGGCTCACGGCTACTAGTACCTAGTAATCCTCACACAACAGGAGCCTGACACTGACTGCTGAAGTCCAGTATTTACCAATGGCACTAACAAACGGGACTGATTAAAAGAAAACAAGAACTTCATAGAGAGGCAAGGAAGGTGAGGGGGCCTGGTAAGTCATGCAGTAATTTCTCTGTCGTATAAAGAGTCCATTGCTAAGAAGAAGCCTTTAGGACTCACAGGTTTACCCTTTTAGATGGTCGGTACTGGTAATAACTGCTCACAGTTGATATTCCCACTGCTCCTGGGTTGAAGAAGAGGTAATGCCTCACTTTCTAGGAAATTATTCATGACCCAGCCTCAGCGAAGGAGAGGTTAGCCTCTAGGAGAGGTTGAGATGAGTTATGCGATCCAAAATCAAGAGAGCATGAAATAAATGCAGAACCTGGGAGAGAGGATATGCCATTTCATTTACACAAAGAGAAAGGAGATTGAACAAGGAAAGAAGGCGGCAACGCAAAATCTGTTTATGAAAGGAGCGGATCAAGTAGAACAGAGTATCTGGAAGGGCTTTTTGCAAAATACAGATCAAATAGCATTATCTGCTCATACTTCAGGCTTCTCATGCATCAAGTATAAATTATTGCATGGAAGAGAACATGCTTTCAGAATCTGTTTAGTGAAGACAGTCAGGCAAAGAGTTAGCTGCACAGCTATCAGAGAGAATCAGCTTTAGGCCTTGTCACATCAATGATTTATAGGGTGACACTAGGGAAATCAATTAAGTTCTCTACCCGCCCCAGTTTTCCCATCTGTAAAATAGGGGCAATCTGTTATTCAAGCAGAGTGCTTTTCCATTTTATAGCCTTTCTTCTTGTGTTTGGGTGTTCATTATTTTGCTAGTTTCTACACTAGCAAAAATATTAGTCAGTCTTATGTGGATATATTTTTTGTTTTAGCTTTAGAATATACCTGTTCTTGATTAATTTTAACTGTTTTGTTCTTATACAACTTCATAAGTACTGCTATATTTTTAGCAGCAACATAGAAAACATGGCACGCAATGTGAAGGGAACATATATTTTTCCTAAAACACAGATCCTTGAAGAAACTATTAAAGAAATCTCATGGTAGGCATAGAGAGAAAATCCAAAGATAATGAAGTCAGAGAACTGTGGAAATCTGCTATTTATTTTCACTTTAAATTGTTTAACAGTTTTGCTGCATTTTAGCACTTCAACATTTAAAGATTCTTTGAAAAAAGTGCACAGGAAAAAAAGAATTGCCAGAATACAGTCTGATCCTCTAAGGCATCATGGAAAAAACACATAGTTGTCCTTGGGCTACTTGTTTCATAGATTTTCTTTGTTTGTTCTCTGGCATCCAGAGAGTAAGACATTTACAAGTCAGCAGGAATATCTAAACAAACACCTTGCTGAGGTTTGAGCATGGAAAAGGAAAATCAGTCTGGGGCAGCAGTACTCTTCCTGTTCCTACAGATAGACTTAAAATACCAGGCCTTTTGGATATATGCAGACCACAGTTGTCTTCATCTTTATACTGTAATACACTGCTTAAAAAATGGGGTAAAAGATGAAAAAAAAGCAAAGTAATTCAGAAGCACAAAGATCTAATTACTTAGGAACGTCTAGCAGGAGAGCTTATATTTATACAATGCTTTTGCCTGTACTAGGAAATTTACCCTTTTGCCTGCAAAGGTAATAATACATTCAGCTTGTAAAGTGGGAAGAAAACAGCCAAAGACATGTTTTAAAATACAGTTTCTGTTTCAGGAGCGAATGCTGCACTGTCTTTTTAGGAGGAGGCCAGTGCGAATGAGATTAGCAGATACAGTAATAAGGATTTTTTCTGTCCTTGCCACCTGAGCCCTCTCTTACACTGTGACTTGCATGAAGGATAATGATGTAACTGTGAGGCCATCAGAGTCTGACTCCAGCCCTTCTATGGGTTTGAAACTCTCCAGCAGGCCGCAAAATTTAAACCACCAGGTTCTTCAATTATGGGAGGACTGGGAGATTGATTTAATGTGTTTAGATACTTGTCTTGCCATTGCAAATGTAATCATCTTACTCAGGACACACCAGCTGCCTTGGGCATTAGCAGGAAAATGATTATTCTGCTATGCATGGAATGATGCACAGGACATTGGTTGAAAATAAAGAGAAATGATGGTAAAGCAAGCATCAGTTTGTGGTTATGGCGAATCCTCGGCAAATGGCAGATGACTCTGAACTGGGAAATCCTTTTATCATTTCAGTTTTTACAGTAATCTCAAATCTCTCCTTTATCTGCTTTTTTTTTTTTTGGCTTAACACAGAGACTGATGATCAGTGAAGCAAAAGATTTAGTTTAAAGGTGTCAGCTAATATCTACAACAGAGCTGCCATTGCTCTTCAAACTGGCTTTACAGATAAGAGTTGGCTGCTCACCAGGTGGCCACAACAATATTATTTGAGAAAATATCTTTAAGTGTTCATATTGGCAACAGGGCTACAATATACCATGCATGTGTCCGGAAATGTTATCTAAAGTCAGTGAGAGGTTAACAGTAAATACGTACACTTTGTAGACAAGATACTATTGCAGGAGAACAATGTGGTTGGGTGGTCTGATTTAAGCAAACCAAATGCAGTCATGTATCATAGAGCTGCCTTCCCCCCGCCCTTAACACAGATAATCCTTTTAGCTTTGTTGAACATAAGGTACTTTCTGTTTCTAATCTCATGGCATTACATTTTAAAAGAGAAATAACAAGTCTCTGATCTTTGTAGACTTCCATTTAGTTGATTTAGTCTAGCCCTTCTTTCACAGGTTGCTCTTTTCGCAAACTGCTCTCTCTCCTCCTTGGGCAAAGCATTCTGAAATGTGGTGCAGCTCATCTGTCCAGTGCAGTTTTATATATAAAGGCAGCAGTGTAAATTATAGACAAACAGAGCCAGTCTTGAGTGTAATCTGGAGACTGCAAGTATGCAGTTGACCGGGTGACGCTACGTGGCCCTCAACAGATCCTGGTTACAGTGACACCGCATTGCACTGCCGACTGCTCCAACTGAGTGCTCTCTGCTCGAAGATCCACACTAAAAGCCTCTAATTATCGCAGAGCTCACTGTTAAATGAAATTCTTAAAGGACTATATCATTTCTTTTGTGTGTGTTATTGAAATCACAGACCACACAGTAAAACTGAGTTCAGATTAGCCATTTAAGTTTCAATAACATTTTTGTCATTTAGGATAAGATGGGATAAGATATCTCAAGTAACAACAGCCAGTGTTTTCACAAACCTATTCTGAATCAAGATCAAAGCAGCACCTACTTGTTTTCACTTCTCTCATTGTTTGAAACTGATTTATATTTCTTGTGCATTTGCTTGAGGCAGTTAAAAATAAATGATCAGTTTAAATAAACAATTTGAAAAGAAAAATAGATAGAAAGACGGACTCAATATTCAGAACTGCAATATATTCTGAAGAGAATGTCAGTAAATACATAGTAAAAAAAAACATAATTTGAATTTATTTTAATTTTATGATAAACTAATGAAAAAATCAGCAACCTTCCTGAGAATTATTTTCTTTAAAGATCATATTTGTTGTAAATAAGGTGTATGATACACATGGGAAAATGGATAGTGCGTACAAAATTCTCACTAGGAAATACTAAGAGTTGAGCAGGAAGACTGTTGTGTCTTTCAATATTTCACATTGCATACACCTAACATTGAGCTTACATAACAAATATTCATGATCATGAGTCTACTCAAAAGGAAACTATTTAAAAACAAAAGGACATTCTGTACAATTATTTGATTTGAACAATGTTGGATTTCTCAGTACAAGTGTCCCGGAGCTGCACATAAGCTGTACATATGGATGCAATGGCAATAAATCAGACACAAAAATGTGACACTTGAAAGTAGACAGATTGCTTCTTTACAAAATGTAATACCACATATTTCCCTGCTTTCCTAGAATTCCACTGACAACTTAAAGCTTTTAGAATAATGGGTTTCACACCTTGAACACATGCCACAGAAGGCTGAGGGAGGCACTGCACACAATTTATTATATAGGCTGGAAACCTAAACATTTGGTTGCATCATATGAAAGAAACACATGTTCAGCAGATCCATCTGACATTTTCACACATATTTCAAAAGATCTCAACTTCCTCATGATTTCAGTCTACATTTAGTTCATTACCAAGTCCTGCAATTGCAGAACTAAAATTAATCAGAATCCCACTTACTTTCTGAAGAGCACTCAAAAGTCTATGATTTTAAATTAATTTATGCAGAGAGAAAAGCTCTTGTCTCTGTAAGTATAATTCCAAGCCATATAAATCGAAAGTAAAGCTTTAAACCCATAATGACCCCTTTTCCATCCAGTCTTAAATGGAATAATTAAGCAATAACTTCCATTCCATCTAAGTACATGCAGCAGTGATGCGTGTCTGCTTGCTGACTAAACCCTGAAGCATTTAACTGACCTGTGGGAGCTGATTATTGCAAGTACAGTCATATGGCATTGAAGCTATCTACCTTCTGCTAGAAGAAATCTTTCGAAGTAATTCATAATTTTGGTAATTTAAAAAGATTATGCGTAACTATTCACTGTGAAGAGACTTAAGCAGTAGTCAGCAAGCCTGCTACAGATTTTTGAAGATAATGAAATCTGTAGGTGTACTCATTTGAGATGTAAAGTTGACTCTTCAGAGTAGTAGAACAAAAATGAGCCATTGGCCAAGGGCTCAGTTCAGAACTCATGAATTATCCCTGGATTTTGCTGGAGAGACTGATCATAAGGCATCCCCCACTGACTTTGCTGCAATTTTGTTATTTGCTATTTATATCCTAGCAGCAGTGCTAAGAAACTTGCTAGGTAAATTTGGTACACAAAATGAAATCCATACAATTGCAAACAGAACACATGCTGTTTCAGATATCCTTCATAGTTGAATACAAGAACGGACCAGTATTAGAAAAGGCAGTCTTCCTGAAGCATGTGTTCAAATGTAATGAGAATGCTGAGCGTACAGAGAGATTATGCTCCCTATAGATAATGCAATATAAACGTACTTGCCTTGGCCAACCTCCACTGCAGACTCAAAGCGTATATTCAAATTGCTGGAAGAAAAAAATTGGAAAAAACTTTCTACTAAAAAGTCATGATGTGTGACAAGAATGAATTTAAGGAGACATCTGTTTGGAAGTTCTCTTCTGTTTAAAGGATGGCAAAATAAATTAATTTTAAGTATGGTGTCCATTGCTTCTTATTAATAGATACTGCCTCCAGAGTACAGGGATCAAAAGCAGCCGAACATTTTGTTAGCATCTCAATGCTTAGGTGATACTGAAATCCTAGACATTAAAAAACAACTAAGAAAAAATTAAAAAAGACTGGACTGCTAGGAATAATGGAGACTTTATATGGATAAATGTCCTGCAAGAAGTACCTGAAAAATTACTACATGTCAAAAAATTCACAATTAAATATCCAGTCACAATCACGGAGTGCTTAGCATATTAGAAAATGAATACTACTTGGTTTTCTACCTAATCATCCATCTAAAAAAAATTATCAGGTCCTAAAACATCTTGGAAGAGAGGAAAAAACTTGGTAATAATTTTCAAAAGAAAAGCAAGCTGCTCCTAGCAAATGGCTTCCTCTAAACCAAGCTTTTCTCGTAAAATAGCTGAAAAAAGATCCAAAGGTCATCAAAAACCCATTTCAGCAGTTCTCAAGGGATTGTCTATCGCTTGCCACTAATGCAGACCTTCTGATGGAAGTTGATCATCACAAGTGGCTACTTAGGAGATAACACTAACCACATGGACTTGGTAGAATTCTGATTATCAGAACTCATGCCTTAGAAAAATGAGCATGCTTAATTAGAAAAAAGAAAACTTAACAGCCAATTGTTTTCTTTTGACCAAGGAGTGGGATATGGGAGGGAGGGAGGGGTATGGTGCATTTGTTAGTTTGTTTTGTTGGGGTTTTTTTTAAACAACTATCAAAAATTAGGGGTTAAGAGAAAAATCGTAAGTACAATAAATACTTGTTGGTAAAGCACTTTATACAATATTGCATAAATCATACTTGAATAAGATACTGTATATACCTTTTTGGGACAAGAATATTGGGATGTCCTGGTAATGGAAGGGAAATTGTTCTAAGAGACAAGCTGCAATATCTCAGGTTTGTCAGAAGCGTCAGATGGAAAACCTCAGGTATCAGTTATGCATCCATCTTTATTTAATATATTTATACATGATCTGGAAAAGGCAGTAATATAGTACTGAAATTCGTGAAGGAAATTAAAATGGATGGGATATGCAAACACTACTAAGAGAAAACAAATTGAGCTATGTACAGAAAAACAAGATCCCCATTCTGAAAACATCAACTAATCTATTTGGAAAAATGTATCTGAAACACAGATGCTCTCTGAGAAACTTGGAAAGCAACAATGCTGAAAAAGATTGTTGGGAGAACAAAACACTAGACATGAATTTGTAACATTATACAGTAGTGGAAAATAGCACAGGCCTACATTATTTCAGAATAAACACGCATAGCATTTATATCATGAGTATAGCACTGAGCTTTTGAGCCTAAACATTCCTTCAGGGCCCTGGAAAAAATAGTTGTATTTTCTTACTCTCAAAAGCAAAACTACTAACACTATCTCACCCTCCTGCCTCCCTTTTTGAAAGTTTTACTAAATTAAACTTATGCTAAACTAGAAATGTCTTCAATTTTCTAAGGCTTAATTTGCCCGTATTGAAAAGAACAAAACTCAGAGAAAAGTGGACCATCAGATGTGAGCAGTCTTATGCTTTGTGGTCACTGAACCTGGGCTAACGCTTTCCCTTCTAGACATAAAATTAAAGATTTTGGAATTCTGAAAAGAACAATTAACAGTGGAAATCTGGAGATGACAAGTAAAGAGGAGAGGTTACAAAACTAGCAAAGACAAGGAAAAAAAAACAAAGAAGAAGTAATGAGGCTGCACAGCACCTTTGGAAGATACAGTAGGGCAAAACCACCTGTCAAGGGACCTTGGTGTATGGTGAGTTAAAACCAGAACCATCAAAACATTAGAAAAAAAAATAAAAAAATCTGTGCCACATGAGCCTTCAGTATTGCATGATACGCCATATAAAAATAATTCTTTTCCATCTGTAGCTTCATTTTAGAATTGTTTAGTTTTAAAAATGAAAGTCCTTCTCAGTATGCATCTAAAAATTTTCTGAAAATTACTACTACTTTGGTTACCCCCTAATGCGGGTTTCTGCTGCAGCAAGTCATGCCTTTGAATGCCAGGTAGTAATGATGCCCCTGAGAAGGAATGTCCAATCGCATCTTGAAAGTCACAACATTGGATTGTCATATTTTCAAGGAAAACCTTTTTTTCCTTTCTCTTTAGTGCCATCAACATTAACCATGTTGCTCAGTACCTGAAGCCTGTCTACCAGTCTTTCCTCTTGTATTAAAGTCTGCTTGTCTGTTTTAATTTTATTTTTTTTAAATCAAAGTAACTTTTCTTTCTCACACTAAAGGAACACTAGATGCAATTGTTTTCATCCCCATTTGAGTGTGTATAATAATTAAGTGAATTTTGCAGAAAATACCAGTTTGTTATCTAATCTGTATGGTGTCTGGCACCACTTACGTACAAGTGATCAGAAAAAGGCCTTGGAATTCTGTCCAAAGAAAACTGGCCAAGACTGTTCTTTCATAGCACTAATTTTTATCACTTCGCACATTTCTCAGAAGTTTGTTCAGGTGAGAAATGAATGCTTAATCCCAACACATTTTGACCTCTCTTGCTTAGCTCCACAATTGATGTGGAGTTGAAAATGTCAAAAAACCTCTATGCTGTTACATAAAAATAATAAGAAATATCTTTACCAGCATAAATATAGGAGAAAGTTTGGCAAGCATAAAGCAGCAATGAGATGGAAAGTCAGTGACATGTGCTCATCTTTAATGACCAATCCTTTCATATCAATGCTTCTCTTTTAACCATCTCTTTCAAAGAAATAATCATAAATGAGGCTTGTTCTGAGTTTGCATTACACATACAGTTTTTCAGGCAGTATGGGTTCATATTCTCTGATGTGCTATGAATATACTGTTGGATGACAGGAGCTTTGTAAGATGTCAATCAACCAAACTGTTCCAACTTTTAGATCATATATTCATTCAGCTGCTTAGATTATAGTAAGAGAAGTAGCGGAAGAAATAAATATTCTGGCATTTCTAAAGCTAACTTGCTCATCTGCAGCTGCAAAACTCCACTTTCTGGATTTTGGGGGTAAAGGGAAGATCCAGTCTAGTATTATTTTCCTCTCTGACATTAGCCAGTACTCAGACAATGAAAGGTTCAAGTTCTCTAGCATCTAGAATTGCACTTCAGATTCACTGAAATGATATCAGAAGAATTTGCAAGAGTCACCTTCAACACAAAGTATTCTGTCCCAGCTGATAACCCAGCTGTATCCCCAATACATATATTTGTATACTTTAGGGAATAGCCAACAGTAATCTTTAGTTGGCAAAAGACTGCAGCCACTCTTGGAAAGTTACTTAAGCCAGAACTGGCTGTGTTTACTCTTGCCAACTCTGCATTCACAAACTGTCCTCTAGCCCAGATTACACACAAACCAAGGAATATTTTGGGACTTCTGCCTGCTTGCAACTCAAATGTCTAAAAAGGCCTTAGCACTAGCAAGTATCAACACCATGTTGCCATTTTACAGACAGAAAATCTGAGACATAGGCTGAGAACAAATATCTAAGATTTAAGAAAGCAAGCCCAGATAGAGCCTCCCAAGCTTTTGACTCCATAGGTGTGCTAAGCACAGGCAACCTCTGCGTCCAAGGACATTTGCTCCGTGGTAAATGTACCTGGCACAATCATACCGTAGTTTGCCACTCTGACATCCTGAACTATTTCTGAGTCTCACTACCCAAAATCTGTGTCCCAACAAGCTTTTTGAAGATCAACAAAGAATTTCTTTCCCGTCTTTTAATATCAGTCCCTTTAGCCTATTTAATCTCAAACTACAATGGCTAAGAACATTTTTAGAATATCTGATATGCAGCTGAAATTGTACTAAAAAATCCATTTACTTTGAAGGCACTGGAAAAAAACCCCACTTTGAAGTAGAAAAAGGGACATGGTAACAAAAAAAAAATTACTTAGAATTGCTTGACTTCTGTCTTAATTACATTTCTGAATGATCAAGCCTACATATAACTTCAAGGAGACTATCTGAATGCAAAGATCATTTAGCTATAACAATAAGCCCAACATAAATCTTCCTGTATTTCTTGATACATACTCACACATTTCAATTCAGTTTGTGTCTAAACAAGACATGTCCCTGTCAGTTTATGTTCACAGTTCATCCTCATCTTTAACCTTAAAAATCTAACCAGAGTTGATAACCTCTCTTCCAAGTCAGCATGTATTTTGTTGGATTGATATAACCCCTCTGCCTTTAATAGATCCCAGCAGCCGCTGGTTTCAAACTGCTTGAAACCTTGGAGATCAAAGTTTGATGAACCCCTGTCAGTCTCCCAAAGAATTAAGTTCTGTGAAGAACGCGCCTCCTCAGGCTCAGATTTCAGAAATATAGCAACTGAAACAAACAGAATTTGTTTACCAGAAAACCATGCCGAGTATATTCAGAATGCTAGAGTAGGTATTTTCAATTAAAACAAATAGATACTTTCAATGAAGACATACAGTCATCCTCACAACAATTTAATTTGCTAAGGTCTGCAAGGCAACTGGATTCTTCAAAGATAATATTGACGGAAATTACTTACTACTAATAGTTTACAAACATAGCACGTGGCTGTGCAGAGTAATGTGATATCCTGGATTAGATTCAGATTTTATGTATGTATGTGAATTGCTCTTTTCCCTTTCTAAATTATCACTCAGTATGTGGAAAACTGACATACTGGCATAAACCACATACAATAATTTGAGGTTTCTCTTGTCAGCCAGATGCTATTTATCATGCTACCTTTCAGCAGTGCTCAATATACCACAGAGTTTTCTCAATAATCACTAGGTTGCCCTTCATCATTCAATAGAAAACACCCACTACCTATTTTGACTGTAACCTAACTCACCAAAAAGCGTACCTGCCAGGACCTGAAGCAGTCTGATAAAATGAAGAGTGAAGCAATCCCCCATCAAAAGTACTTTAAGGAAAAAAAACCCAAAACATAAATGAATCTATGCAAACAATTTCTGTCTCTCTTATTGAAAGCTTCAAGGGCAGGATAGACATTTGCATTTATGTGTTCAACTAACAAAAAAGGTGTTTCATATTTGTTTTTGCTTTTAAATTAAAAGATTATTTCCTTAAACCCTACAGTTAAGACTTTTTCCTCCCTCTAAATGCACCTTTTGCTATACAAGAACAACAAATGCAATCCTTAGAGATTTACTGAAGTCCAAAAAATTCGTGATCTAATTAAGATACATAGAAGGTAATGTCAGATTTGCAGTTTTTAAATGCCAGATTTATATATAACCATTTTTACAAATGTATGATCTTTTCGTTTTCAGCTACCTTCTTCTCTGAGTTAAAATATGTATGCATGTGGGTGTACAACTGATAAGCCATAATTCGAATTTGCTCTGCCTTATATATATGTACATGGATGTACATATGCACTCTAAATCCCACCCCAAATGTGCAATTCTTCATCATCTCCATTTATTTATGATATGGTACTGCAATATCAATCTCTCTTCAAGGTAATTCACATACCATATGAAACCTCCAGTGATCAAAAAAACCCCAAACCCTGAGAAAGCAAACAAAAAAGCCACAAAAAGCACATTACCCTTTAAGGATCACCTTGTAGTAGAAAGCCGCAAAAGAGGAAAACAGGTGCATCAGGTTTTTGTGTGCTGAACGTTACCCAGGGACCTACTCCCCCTCCTGCACACTACGTGGATTCAGTCACTTTAACACAAGAATGGAGTTGATTCATTAGACTGAATAGCATGTGTGAAATACCAGTTGCCTCTTCCAACACAGCGGATTTTTACAAAAAACCTGCTCACACATGTTACTGGACTTCTCCCCCTGAATATTTCTGCTCCATGTGACATTTAAGCACAGCTACTGAGTTAGATGTAGCAAATCGAACATCTGCGAGAATGCACGTCGCTCCTAAACACAGCGCCTGATGTGTTGGCTGCTCCATTCACACATCAGGCAACAATCAGTGACAAAGTGGACTCTAAGTGGAATTTTTACTCCTTATATGAATTCTTTCAGATAAAGGTGGAGAGCATATGCTATTGGACACCTAAGCTCCTGGTGTTCTTTACATGATACAGGATGAATTACATTGCTTATTTTTGCTTGATGTATATGCTGGAAAGTATTTTTTGTGTTGCTAGTGTGATGTGTTTTGACTAAATTTTGGAATTGGCTTCCTTGCTAAGGATCTTTAATAGCTAAAAAGCAGCAAGAGCAAATCTTACCATATAAACCTTGGCAGGAAACAATTTCTAGCTCAGCATTCTCTACTCCAAGAGATGCAAACAATGAAATCCTCATTCACAATATCAAATATTTCTGAATATCAAAAGTTAACATGCTAATCGCTTATACTTTTTTATCTGGTGTTATTTGATCATCCCCCTCCCCCCTGCCCCGAATTTTCACACTATATGAAGGCAAAGTTTAATTTTAATGAATGTGAAAGGAAAAAGAATTAATAGTATATGCCCAATTTACTTAGAGTGCCAAATCACATTTAACTGTGAAATGTAATCTTCCTCTGTGTTCTCACATCCAATTATTTAATTTTATGGAGCCCTAGAATTAATAAACAAAACATTACCTTTGTTGAATTATTTTCCAGAATACATTTCCCATACTGGTGATGTCTAAGAAGGTGTACAAATGGCAAACGCAGAACAAAGCATATCTTTGTCATCTCTGAAACTGCCATACTAGTGGAATAACCTCTCAGAATTTCATAAGAGAACCTCTCATGTTAAACTCCGAGCTTGGATCTCCAACTTAAAGTTGTGCAGCAAATCAAGATCCATAATGAAACGGAAACTTTTTTGTGTGCTGAGCACACAATATCTTTGCAAATTGGGCCCTACAGTCATACTGTATACTGTCAAAGGAATTCTAAGGTAATTCTTTAGATTCTAGTTTCCAAATATAATTTTACTTTACTATTCTAAGTAGGTAGCTACAGTAGAGTAGGGTGTGTTACAGATATCATTCTTAGGAAGAGTCCCTTTAAACAATCTTAGTAAGAACTATATGACACATTTCTAAATCAATCTATGCTGAAGAATAAACTCCTTATTATCAGTTGATTTTATGCAAAGGAATTGTCTGAAACGCTTGCCAACAAACACAGGTTCCATTCAAATTCTGTTTATACTTATCTACATACAACGTGGTTGTATTAGTCTGAGTAGTATATGGAAACTTCAAATTCACTCATGCTGTCCCTATTTGTGTAACCAAGAACAACTTGGTAAATCCCTCAAGCCACAGATTATTAAGTCTAGAAAAGATAAACAAGTCACCTGCTAAGTGCCTTTCTGAGACTCAACATATGACAGTATTTCACAAGCGAAAAACGCAGACGAGTTGCTAGGCAGGGACACAGAGCAGTTTAACATTTACTGTAGGCAGGGGCAGTGCTTGGAAGTGCCAACGCTCGGGATGTCAGCTCCCTAAGACAGCCAGCGGAGGGAGGTTGAGTCAGAATCTGAAGGAGTCAGAATGTCTGAAGCACATGATTTAGTGACAAACCTATGATCTTAGAAAATGCTTGAAGGCATTTGTGTCTTTATATTTCAGGACATTTTTATAGCAGAAGACCTAATCACAGAGAGGGCTATACTGCTATAACTGGACATTTGCATATAAATAAATTATGTACAAATGTAAATGAAAGTTTTTTTGTTTTTTGTTTTTTGTTTAATGTATACACCCATATTATTTTTTTGTCATGTTAAAGCTACAACAATAGAGAAACTGCAACACTGTGGATTCCCACTGCCAGGTGTTACTTCAGCTTGAAGTAGAAGACTGGACTGAACAGACATTCAATCAGTATCACTGAAAAAAATGAAAAAATTCTAATAGGGCAATACAATAAAACTGAACACTTGAGGGCTGAGAATCCTGTGATAGGTTTTTTTCCCCCTAAATGTTCTCCATAGCTTGGTTAACACATGCAAAAAAGTTTATGTCATCTAGGGGAAACCACTATGGAAACCTGTGAGCAGAGAGGAAGTAATACTGGTACACGCCTAGCAAAGCCATAAAGTTTGATGCCATCACACTTCGGAACATTTTAGTAAAAGAGAAAAGATGGGCGAGAACAGCCGGTCACATGGAAAGGCAGAAGGTTAAGGAACCCCACCAAAACGGCTGAGTGACCAAGAAGGGTGACATCTGATCTCTAACAGAAGGCACCACTGCCGTGCAGCCCCAGAAGTTACCAAATGCCTCCAGTTGTCTGGCTTGCTGCCTTAATCATGGCTGTTTGATGGTTTCCCCCTGTGTAATGCAGAGGTAGCATATCAGATCCCTGCAGATGCTGGAAGCTGAAGGCAACAGAAAGAAAAGCTTTGACATTCTGTCATGGAGATGACAGGACAAAATGGCCTGCAATAAACAACAGTTTGAGCAGGATAATTTGATGCATTGAGCTCTTAAGCTTTTCCAGATGCTGAACTCAGCTTGGGATGTGAGATAAGGAGACAGCAATTACTTCACTGAATAGAGTGTGGTTGTGTGAAATCAAGGAAAAGGAACCTCTCTGTGAATGCAGAAGAAATAATCCACCTGCTCTTTAAAAAAAACCAACCAAACAAACCAACAAACAAAACCAAACCAAGAACAAACCACAAAACAAACAACAAACTTTTCCCAGTCATGAGCTTTTAAGAGGATTCATGTGCAGGTCATACGCTCTGCAGACTGAAGCAATCAATGTTTCTAATCAATTTTTAATCATTTTATGTTACATTGTTGCACTGCCAGTGCAAAACAAAACAAAAACTTCAAACCCAATAAAACCAACAAACCTACATGAAAACATCTTCTCCATCTTCTGTCTTCCAGTAATCAGATTAATGAAAGTACTTTTTTAACTTCTGTGCACGTTTTTAAATCTGGGTAAAGCCCCAGCTGGATATGTCATTGTGGCACTTTAACATCTCAACACTCATGAATATATGAGCGGAGTTCGGTTGCTCTGGAAATTGGCCCCTTTTATTGGCACATAGGCAGATTCAGAAGACAACTGTGCTGCTGGATTACTTTCCATAAATAACAACTTGTTAACCCATGCCTGTTGGGTCCAGTCCATCCTTTCTAAGCAGTTATTTAATGATATTCCACATGCAGGGAAGCTGTGAGTAAACACACAGGGAACCTGTCCTTCTATGATCTCAATGACAGAAAAATTGTGAGCCCCAGATTTACAGCACACTTAAAAACATAATGAGCATCACGGGTAATTTTAGAGGTGAAAAAATTATTTTTGTAAATCTGACAGGACTGTCTACGCTCCTGCAAATAAATACCCAAGTAGCAAGGATCATCTTATTGAACATCTGGACTGGCCTTTGTATACAGCACTTGATATCCAAAATGTTTACTAATATTTGAATTTTCTCTTGTGATATAGAATTTTAAAGAGTTTCGTTCTGGTTTAACATGCTAATTTTAATAATAATACTTATTTAATATTGTGAGCTTAATCTCAAAGGCTTTTCTCATATTTTAAGAGAAAACAAAAAACATGCAGTGCAAATCAAAGTTGATCACTCCCTAAAAATACAGCTATCCTCTAAAAAAGCACATCAAACATGTAACCCTGTATTGTCATACTGCATTGGAATTTCAGGACAAGAAATGAGACAGACCACATTCACTTTAAAGAATTCAGGAAAATACAACTGACATTAGTTGTTGTCAAAATGGCCAAACTTGGAACAACATCAAATCCTTATGTAGGAAGTTTCATGGAGCCAGGTAAATACGACAATTATTGGCAATCTTTTCCAAAATATTTTAATAATGACTGATGCCCCCAACTACTAGCCACAGTTCTTCCCAGAAAACTTGTTATCCACTCTTTGCGGAAGAAGCTTGCTAGAATTTTCAAATTTCAGCACTTGATTTAAGGTCAAAGCCAGATTTGTAAGGGAAATAAAATACTTCAGAGCACTCTGAGTAGAACAGTATTTGAAAATAAATTTTGCATTTCATTTATCAGGAACATCTTGAGATATTGTCAACACAAGAAGAGCAATGTTTCTTTCATCACCTCAGTTCAAGATTTCCAGGATGGAGAAATTACTCATAAGATGATTATTCTAGCTAAGGCTATGTTCTTGCATACAAATTATTGAAGAAGAACGGGATCTCCCTTCTATATGGGACATACACATTCCTGTATCTCCTTGGCAGTAACTGCTCACAAATAAATGTTTTAGTGTCTTTTTGCAAAATGGTCAACCATTTTTAATGTCTCTCCTGTACTTTTTTTTTTAAAATAGTTGAAAATAAACAAAGTATAGCCTATATACTAAGTATATACTTTAGGCAGTATATATATAATAGATTACGAGATAAGCAACATGGCTACATTATCCCCCCAGAGATCTAATATTCTACTTCAGTGGTCCAATGCCAACCTGAAGATATATAATGCATTCAAACTTTAGATTTGAGAAACATTTCAGAGCACTCTTAAGTAGCAAATATTCTTTAAAAATACCAAAAGCTTCTTTAATGACTGTTTTAGACAAAGAGTAGCTGGACGTAAATAAATTCAAGGAAATGTCACTTTTATCACCTCACTTCTTAAAACACAGAGCACTCACCTCACACAGGTTCCCCTGGAAACGTAACATTGACAGAGACTGCTTAGCGACCTAACATTGCTCATTTATACTAGGGAGACAAAAACTGAATATTCAAAAGTCACCTAGTCCACACCATGAACAATACTTCAGGACTGAATCAATATGACAGTGTGATTTAGGAATTTCTGCTGAACTTTCCCTTCCCTATGTAAAGACAGCAGCAGAGGAAAATGGTGCTGAGTGTCATTAGATTTTTATTTAGTACGTATTAAAGACCTTATTTAGATATCACTGAGGTTTAATGGATGAATAAAAACAACCATCTCATTTTCCGCCTACTCAGCAGACAGAAGTTTTCTCCTTTCTGAATGCATGATTCCCTGCCAAATGCCACTGTGATTCACTTCTATTTTTGTAAGGAAATAATACCATTTATTCACTGTTTATTTAAGAACTCATTTGGGACTAAAGTTCTTTACATTATCTTTCAATTTATAAAATACTACTCCATATACATAGGCAAATAAAATTGAAAAAAAGCAGGCTTTGGACACGTATAAAAGAGTATTCCTGCTCTGAGGCAAGGAGCTAAGGCATTTCTGTACGGTTTGGTCATTAGTTTCCTGTACCTCAGGTTTCAGAGCAGTGCTTTTCCACTACTTCACAAGTAGCTGTGAAAAACTTGTGACTGCGGATGTGGCTGATGTTCATTAGAAATAAGTAGGAGACCACACGCTGAACAAGGATGATAGAAAAGTAATGGACCAATTCCTCATTCAATGAGTATTGTGCATCCTATGCAGTACATTATGCATGTGATCACGTAATCAAAATACAGCATCATAATTCAAATATACAAGGGAGTTGTCAGGCAACCATGAACTTAGTTTTGCTGATTCAGGGAATCAGACTTTGTGCAATGTACAGAACCTAGCAGAGGAGAGGAACTTGCTGCATCAGT
Organism: Aramus guarauna; assembly: GCA_013400195.1. Taxonomy (NCBI): domain Eukaryota; kingdom Metazoa; phylum Chordata; class Aves; order Gruiformes; family Aramidae; genus Aramus; species Aramus guarauna. Next base: position 69,018 of record VXBL01003992.1, on the reverse strand, counting down.
GAACACCTGAGTCAGACACGAGGCCTCAGAGTTCTTTTTACACATTTCCCATAAAATGGAGACTCACTAAACCCTGAAGGCTACCTGTTCAAGTGGAAGCTTGGTGAAACAGTGGGAAGTTGGAAAAGCTGGCCAGCCAAGCGTGCCTGAAGAGGAGGAAGTCCAGGCTATTGGACTACACTTAAAAGCAGAAAAAAGCCTACGTGCCACAGCTGGATCCTGTACCTCAAGGGGCCCAGGAGACTTAGAAAAAATGCATGAGAACGAAAAGAAAGAAATGAAGCCTAGGCAAGGAAGAGGAAGAGCAGGTCATGCTTTCCTGGCAAAGGTGTCTAATCTAACTGTAGGATCAAATAAAGACGAAAGCAACTGGTTAAAATTGGATGAGATAAGGACATACTTCATGAGAGGAAGAACAATGAATATGCAGGAGAAGAAACTCTGAGTTCAATAATGTGATTCTTTACCCAAGTGTGGTAAAGAAAATGAAGCTGTGAAGTGCAGGCAGCCACTTATTACTTTGTCTAGGCTTGTACAATACTTACATAAAGAGTCTGGCATTTGGAACCTTTACAATGTCCATGTGCTTGTTAGATTAATATACTGTCCAGCCCTGAAGAAACAAATTTTAATAAGAATCGTCCACAAAGTTGTGCAACCTGAGTATTTCTGAGCAATTAATTTAATGCATGACAAAGAATTGGTGACATGGTTTTAGTAAGAAATGTATGTTTGTGTTTATATATGATGTTTATATAGATGTACTGAGGAAAAGAAAGAAAAAAGCCATGCTTCTCTTGGCCAAGTTCACTGTACATATGAGAAGTTCCTTTTATTTGGTATTTTTCTGACAAGCTCTCTTGGTACCATTCCCAGGCCTCCATTTTAGGATATTATTTCTGTGACTCCTTACAAGAGATCACATGTAATCTGCTTTTACCTTCACATGCTGATATCTTTTCATCCATTCTCTGCCAAAAGCTCTGCCATTCTAAGAGCTTTCTGTGCACCTCTATCCACATAATTTTCTTCTTTCTCCCAAAGTCATTCTTTTGTTTCTTGTCTTCCAGGGAAACACCATTACAAAACTACTGAAATAATGAACAGAACTGTGCTGTGGAGTTACCCTACTAGAAGATGTAAACAAGGCACAATCTGGGTGAAAGTGGACCAAATGACACATTGGAAAAAAGACAAGCTTTTCAAGCACTCATCTTCAAGTCATAAAGGTGTTAATAGATGCTATCAATCAGGTCTCTCCTCTACAGACAACTACAGAGGTGAGATGTTTATCTGCTAATTAGGTATCAGTACTTCAATATGTTCTACCTTTTCCCTTCCAATTTTGACTGAAATAATAGGGTTCTGTCCTCTAAAGCCTAAGAAATCCCTTGACATGATCAGATACACATTCAAAATTTGTTTGTGCTATACCAGGGTCTGATTGGAGAAAAAAATGTCATCACATCACACATATAGGATATGAATGCTTGGCCAATTATGACCTCTATTAATACTACACACATGCTGGCACGACCCTTACTTTAACCATTTCTCTTTCACTAGATTTGTAGCTACTGTTATTGTAATTACTTGTTGCTCTCCTTTGATTAACCTGCCAGCTTTACATAAATCATTTTTCCTAGGATCATGATGCTTTTTTTCACATTCGGTGAGACATTAGCTATGCTGGCACCTGAAGTGTCCCTCAATAGACTTAGATGAGAATGGAAGATATATCTTGCTAAGAGGTTTACACTAGTCTTTGATCTCTCTGAATAAATCTGGAATGGCTGTAACTCCATGATAAAAACAGATTGTGAGCAATTAAAATTTCATTTTAATTCATTTCATTTTCACGCAGAGGGAGCATTCACCCAGTTTTGTACTATAAGCACCTGGTACAGCTATATGATAAGGTGGGAGAGTTAACCATAGCAAACTGAACAAAAATATCCTCCCACAGAGGATCTAGATCTACTGCCGGCCACCATAACACAAACAATTTTTGTCTGCTTATCCTGCTTCCTGCATCTGGTATCTTTTGCCAGAACACTGCATTCAACAGTGCTGCAGAGGAGAGGAACAATATGCTAGGGTGTAAAGCTTTGAGAAAATTGAGTGATACGCTAGCTGGTGAATGGGTGGAAGTGTGTATAATGTGAACTATCTCATGACAAATTGAGAGTGATTTATCATGCAAGTTTCACCTTTGTCACTCTCCCTGTTGCTAGCAAACATCTGCACTACTGCAACAGCCAAGGGAAGCTTGAGCAGCCCTTGTCCCACCAACCCCTATACTTTTTGAAAAGGGAAAAGGTTTCATATGAGCCTGGCCACAACAGTGTTTGGGGCCTCCTTACCACTACTGTAAATTTTGCAGGAAAAGAGCGTTACCCAATTACCTCAAAGTTTGCCTTGATGGACAAGGAAGATGGAAAAACCTTTCCTGAGGGTTTTTTGTTTTGTTTTGGTTTGGTTTTGGTTTTATTAAAAGTACAGAACATATTACTTTTTGCTAAGTACAAGGCTGTGCCTTTTATTTATTTATTTTTTATTAAATATAATCCACTGTTTTCTGCTAAAACGTCTGCTTGTGCATACATTCACCCAAAATGTCATCACGGTTTTGAAAGCCCTGGGAGAGATTTATCTACTATCTGTGTTAGTAAGGCTATCACATTTATGCTGCTACCAGGTTAACAGTCACTGATTGGTCTTGCTGCAATTGAAATGATAGTATTTATTTTAAGTTTAGTTCTTACTAGTCAGAAGATATTTTCTGCTGATAAAGCACTGAAATTTGCACCAATGTTACAGCAATTTCTACTTTTAAAAAAGAAAGCACTTAGGGTCTCAAACACTGTATTTCTTCTACAAATACAGCTTTTCTTCCCCAAACTCCTGAATGCTTTGTCAATGATGTTGTACATTTCCCCCCATTCACAGGAAGGTAAATCACCATGAACTGCTTATTATGATTTAATGCTTATGCATGTGTTTAATTTAATTTATACCACCATTTACTTCCTTGCTGAAATCACACAAGTTTTTCAAAGTTGTAGCCAGCTAATAACAACCTAATTTTTCCCTAGCTGTCAGAAAACCACTCTGAAACCTGCCTTGAGTGCTTCAGAGGTGCAATTATTGAGCATCGATAATAAAGCACTGGGATACGTCTTTGAACTGAGGCCTTTGGTTGGGATCTCCAAAGGTGCCAAGGGCTGCTCCTATCTGCAGAACCAATGGAGTTTTACAAACCACAACCAAGAAAAGCCCTCACAGACAGCTTTAGACTCCAGAGGGAAATTGCCTTATCAGATCACGGTGCATTTATAGTGAGAAATGATCGTTCCTAGTTTCACTTGACAGATAATGAAAACTCCTCAATGAGTGAACGATGCCCAACTACCAAGCTGCCAGTTTGCCAGAGGAACCAAGACTGCACACCTTTGGCACCTGAGCCTTTAAAGTTTTCACACAGAAGGGTCCCTTACAGAACTAGGGAGGGGAATAAGAGTCAGGAATGACTGAAAGGCACACAAGTGCTTAAATTCTTAGACGTGCAAGAATGAGAACTACCATGCTGCCACCACAAATGAAGCTTGTAAGAGTGAAGCAACAGAGTATTTAAGCCTGCAAGTGAGAAAGAACGTGCTTCATAATTAGAAGTGCAATGGACTGCTTCTAAATATTTACATTAAAACCTTGATTCTCCATTAAATTGCTGCCGAGGTTAAAAAACAGACAAAAACCCGCTAGAAGTCCTATCTCCCACTGTCACTAGCAATAAAATAGCTCCAATTATGAAATAAGAAAAATGTCCAGAATGGGCAATTTAGTAACCAGATTCTTAAAAAAAATAAATCTTAAAAAACAGATTCTTCTTGTTTCAAGTTTTCCTGATTATCTCAGATGAAGCTATTACAAACCCTACCAAATTACTTAGCTTGAAACAATGATCCAAGCTGCTCTATCCGATTTTGTATTTAAAGGGTTTAAAGATAACAGTCATAATGTCTTATTAGACACAATGGCATAATTTCAAGGCTGTCCTATCAACTTCATCCTGACAGCTTTTCTATTTCCCACAGCTGCCTTGCTCACTTATTCCTCAGCACACAGAAATAAAAGTATAAATCCAAGTAATGAAAACAGTCAAGCTGCTCATAAAATGTCATATTACTCTGAGACTGCACATCACTTCCCAAATAGTATCCTGTCAGTCATATGCTCATTCTTTAAGCGACAGAAGCACTGGCCTGAAACATGCTTGGAAAGAAATATAAAATCCACTCTGACACAAACAAACAAAAAGACATCAGCAGTAAAATTTACAAATTTTCCCCATAATCCGATATTGTACAAGCCATTCAATAGTACTTAAAAATAATTTTTAAAATGGCCATATACAAAATGGAGGGGAGAAAAGGTGACAAGACATCACTGTGCTTATTGTGTCACTGACAAATCAATAACTGAGAGGTGAGGATATGGAGATCAGCATTTTTTTTTTTTTAGGCCTATAGAGGATGGAGAATGTGACACTTCTAACAAATGTCACTGCATTTCTTCAATAGAAATTTATGCTGTCAACTGCATTAGGGTTTTTTTGTGGTTTTGTGGGTTTTTTTTAAATCTTCAGGACAGCAGAGTTAATAAGTATGTAACTGCTGTGACTTATCTGTAAGCTTGTGATTAACATCCCAATTTAATATCTATGGTATTCCTAAAAAGATTTAACTTCATCATACTTACTCAAAACTTGCAGCTTTACTGCTAAATATGGCCCTTATAAGATTAACTTGTATCTCTCAAAATGACATAAATCTGGTGGCACAGAAAGGCACTCTGAAATCATGCAAGATTTATGAACCACTCCTGAATGCACTAACTGGCCAGTATTAACCCACTTAATTTTTTCATTAGAGCAACATACTTACTTTTAAGTAGGTTTGGGGAATGGTGTAGCTGCTGGAAAGTAAGTAGCTCAGGAAGCAAATGTTACCTCTCTGCATGCCTAACACAGCCACAGTTTTACACTGATTGGCATTGTACAGATTTTGCCTTGCTGGCTTATTTTACAAGTTGAATGTGTTAATAAATGTAAACGCACCTCAAAGTGAAGACCAGTTTTCAAACCAACCTCACACAACTGAAATTCACTTTTGCAATTTACACAAGCGAAAGAAAAATGGAAAGATTAAAGGGACTCCAAATCATCATTTGAGAACACTGAGAAGCTACACAGACATAACTGGAATGATGGTCCCTTGTTTTGTCCAGCGTGTAAATCTGCAAAAATATCCCTGTGGTCACTGTTCTCTATGAAGTTCTGATGTTCACAGGGTATGTACACAGATCTATTACAGGAAAAATTACTATTGCTGTTCTTAACATAAAATCTTTCAAAATTGTTGCTTATGTGATTTATATCATACATATTAGAAGATACACAATATAGCCTCCGTATATATGGCAACAAAATCTATACTTACGGAATGTTTTCTTTTGCAGACTTGATTTCTCACCATTAACACTGCATTAATTAACATCTTTCACATTTATGCAATTAAAACGAATGCTATTAAGTCAGCAGACTCTTTTGCAGCACAGTAGCCATGCTGCAAAAGAGTTCATCGGCAAATACTCTAGATTCCACCTCAATGCTCTGTCATGACACTATGTCACTACAGAACAATAGGAAACGGTCCATAAAATCATGCTTATAGTTGAGGAAATGAAATGTGTTATTGCCATTAAAGCAAAACAACCTTAATGGCTAAAATCAGCATATGGAAACTTCGCAATTTTGATTTTAGTAACAATGAGAAAATTCAGGTTGTAGATGTAGCCACAGCAGATGCAGCATTCCTGGAACCAACTGCTTTTTCAGACAGAGCTAGGGAGCTCAACTTAGTAGCTAAAGAAAACAGTCAACAATATGATTGCTTAGAAGACTCAAGAAGCAGTCTTAAAAATGAAAAGCTGTTACAGAAAATGGATATAAGTATGCAGTATATTTTATTTATGTATCTTTTATTCATCAAATCCCAACATCAGCATCAACTAAAGGTTCAGCAATGCCAAAATGTGGACACAGGAATATATTCCCAAGGATATTTACATGTTTAACTGCTACTTAAATGCCTCATCTTCACTAGAGTTCAGAAAGGATGAAGGAAAGTAAATATTTTTTTAGGGCATTAAAATTCACATTACAGACGCCACAACTCTTCTACTTTCCTTTGAGTTTAATCCAGCGTTTCCAAGCAGTGCCTATGAACTGCCAGTGACCTGCAAGGCATCTCTTAGGTGTCATGTGAACAGAAGTATTTAAGAGTCAAGTCTGTATGCATGTGGTACAGAGGAGATCCAAATATGAAAAAATACTTTTTCCTAAAGGCCTGACTGTTAGCAAGAATCCTTAGAGTGGGCTTCATATACCATCTTGCACAGGTTTAAGATGATGCTTAAATGTTCTGCAGAATTAAAAATAAATGAAAACAGAAACATTGTTCTGAGCAACACATATGACTAAAATTATCATAGTGAAATATAATTGAATGGTTTCACAGTAGCTGAGGTACCTAATGGCCACCAAATTTGTTTATTTATGAAGATGAAAAATAGGCTTTGGCAGATGACCTTAGGCTGTTTTCCTTCATTAATAAAACCTCATCACTTCTGCTCCAAAGAATACAGCAGTTTCTCATTGAAGCAAGAATAAAATATATATAAATATATGTTAAGAATGTAATAGGTGTCTCTGATAATTTTAAAAATGATCTATACTTTAAGATAATTACTGTTACATGAAAGAGTTCTTTGACCAGCAACGTAAACCCCAGAGTTAAAATCTACCATCACAAACAACTTCTCAAGATTTACTTTTCTCTTCTCCCTTTTTTCTACAAACCTTATCACCTACTATAAAATCCACTGGGAGATGCTGGCAAATTATTTTTACCCGTATTTCAATCTCATTTTCTATTTTAACATTACTACATTCACTGCTTTATCCAACATCAGTAAAGGTCTGGCAATGTATCGGGGTAATTACCAGTATTCTCCAGCTAACTTGATTGTAAACTATGAATATGCTAATATCTTGGACAAAGCAAAAAACCCTCAAAAACCCCCAATATCTGGTGGAAGTGCGAACCTCCTACTAAACAAAGAAACTCCACTGTCTCCACTGCAAGACATTTCAGACATCACCAGAAAAATCTCAGTTCTTCAGAATAACAATAAGATTACACTGAAACACATAGCTTCCCACTAAACTGTGCAGGACATAGATATATTAAATGCATATAAGCAAATAAAATGAGACAATGCAAAAGCATAAAGTGGTTTCTATTCAAAGAAAACTGTAGCTTGCTAACAACATTCTATGAATGAATAAATTAGGATAGCAAAATATTAATATGCTTAAGTGATCTTAATACTACCTGCCTGTTGGGAATCCATATTCCCTATGTCTGTCACAGAAAATAAATGAAATTCATACAGCAACCTGAAGAATGCTTAGCTAGTTATTATTACTAGTGTATGATATCTATAATACTGATTACACATACACATGTAAAATTCTCTATACATTGTACATGCTTTGCGCATGCACATAGACTGCACTGCTTTTATTCAACTCCATACAGTTGTACAGTGAGAGATTTTCCTCACCAAAAGCAATCTTTGAACAGTGAGTTTTGAAAGCTACCAGTTAGCCATAACACAACTTACTACATTATTTTAATTCCCTACTCCAATGAGTTATTAATGTCGGCTCTATAAGGCAGTAGTCAACAGATCGGTGCCGCATTAGTGGATCTGATCCTGCATGATCCTAACCTCCAGGAGATGGTTCGAACTGCTAAATGTCTTGTAAATAGTCTGACAGAGCATGGAAGCACTGCCAGCGGTTTCCAAATTACATGCAGCAATTTACAGAAGATCAGAGGGCTGAAGCTAAGGCTTCATTTGGGACAGTATTTAAATAAAAAAGAGTAAGGTGATTGTTGGAAGCAAACCAGGTATCGATAGGAGTAAACCATTCCCACTGCACTCTCTCTCAATCTACTGTAAATTAACCCAATTAGTTTAAGAATATTTTCCCCCTCAATTCAAACACCTCCCTAGATCAAAATAGAAAACATTTATTAACTGATGCTTCCAACTGTGACAGAAATTACAGTCATTTTTGTAGTACAGATGGTGCAAAAATGCAATCTAAAAATATGATTAAAAGCTCAAAAGATGAGTAACCCAAGTTCATCTTAGAAATGGCTGTTTGGATGCTGCTAAAGAAATGGATTTGGAGTTAATTAGCTTTCTTTTTATCTGTTCCTCAATTAAGAACTTCTTACTCTTCCTTAATCATGAAACAGCCATTAAATTTAACAGACCTGTCTAGATGACCTTATATAAGAAAAATAAATTAGTTGAACATTTTTTCTTAAAAATATGAGAATAATTTTATGAAAATAACGATACTAGCAGCAGTGTACTGGTCCTTGTAGGCTTTGGATCATAGTGAACCAATTCCATATACGACATTTTAAATGCTTCCTGTAATTCTCAGAAAATGAGTATTTTCGAACACTGTTTATTCACATATTTCCCGAGAGTGTATTAATTCTTTTCACCCTTTATATAAAAAAAACAAAACAGGTGCCAATTCCTAACAAGTGAGAGAGCATACAGGGGTAACACATGCAGGATTTCAGTCATTAACACTACATTGCCAAGATAAGCGTAATAGGAAAAAAACCTCTGGAAGATGTGATTAGAACATATTCCTATATACAAAGCAAAGACTCATCCCTCAGTGTAGTTCCTTTAAATCCTGTTGTGTTGGAATGGTTTTTTTTTCACCAAAGTCTTCACGTGACAGAGCAATCCCTTTAGGACTGTCCCCTTCAGGAAGTCATTTCAAATTCCTGCGCTGCACTTTCTCCATGTGTGAACATGGAAATAATGAACTACAGAGACATACAAAGCCGTACAGTGATGTTCACAGATACATGCTGCTTTCTGATGTATTTTAGAAATAGTTCTTCCTTCAAAGGACAGACAAACCACGATAGTAGATCTGCTGTGCCATCTTCATTCATCCCAGCATTAATTCACTTGAAGAGCAGTCGAAATGCTCTGCTTAAACTTTAGTATTAAATTGCAAAAATAGCAACCATTTTTAAATTAAAGAAAGAGATCATATTTTCTCAGAGCTCAGACCTTTTCAAAAAACACATTGTGTTGCTATGTACTAGGTTTGCCACAAATCATGAAGATACATTGTCACAAGCATAGAATCACAGACCCAGGTATGCTATGAAGATGAAAAAAAAGCACTGATGTCCTAAACAAAGTCCAAAGCTACTTTGCCCAGCAGGCGTGTAAGCAGAAGCTTAGATGCAGAAGCCCACCTAGGGTGGCGCAAACAGGTGGGACATAACAAACTGTAGATCCAAGAAAGACTATTTTGCTTCTATCTTGTGAACAAAACAACAGGCCTTCAGCGGTCTTCTAGCCACATCTACCATTTTCGGATTTGCTCAGAAAGAAGCTTTGTCATCATACAGCAGTAGAAAGGCTAGCAACAAAATTAATATAGCAACAAAATTAACTTTCAAGTACACAGCTTAATAAAATGATACTTTGCACCCCAAAGAAATAGGTCTTTTGGGAGCATTGGCCTTGCACCAGTCCTGATCATAACCCCAATTTGACAGTGCTGTAAAATAAGATTATCTTTACGTGTCCCCTAAAAGAAACAAGGTATTAAATACAGAAGAGAAATGAACTGCCCTTTTAAGATTGGGGTGAAACGATAAAGGAACGTGTCAAAATTTTTACTCTAGATGCCTGACCTCAAGGTTTATTGAGAGTTCCTGCTGTCTGTACTGTCAACCCCATATTATACAGACAAAAAAAATCCCAACAATGAAAAGACAACAGTAGTAAAAAGGTACGTTATACAGACTTACAAATTTGACCTATTAAACAACCGCCCCTGTTGCAAATAAAAAAACAATAGCGTTCTTCACTTCAGAAAAAAATCATGATACCATGCAGCTGCAAATGCAACTATGGTAGGCATTAGTTATACTGCATTTGCTAGAAGGTTAAGAAAGAACAGCTTCGACGCTTCCTTGACTTGTTTTACAGCAGTCCAGCATTGCACTCAATCAAAACAATTCCTGAAATTGAATGATAAAAATGAGGTGAGATTCCGCTGTCTTATTAAAATGATTTTCTTTTTCTGAACCTCACGACAGTGTTGGAAGCCTGACTTTGACTGCTCCAGTACCACCTCTCCCACCAACTCAATCAACCCTTTTTATTTAAAAAACGTATTATGATATGATTGTTCCAGTCTCCTGCATTTGATATATCTACCTACCATAGCATTCTGCGTGTTGACATCTATTCACAAAGCACATGGCTGAACTGAGTTAAGGCCTTAGGACTGAATCTGATGATTTGTGTCATCCTGGGCAGCACTGGATAACCAATGGTAGTCTGAGCTCTAAGCCAATATACTTAACTTTTAAGAAATACCATTTGAAGAAGATTAATATCATCGCACCACAAGACCATCAATAATGACTTTCACTCAAAATCCCACTATGGGGAGGTGTTACGGCTATTATTTTAAATGAATACACAATGCCTGGATCCAAAAGCACTTGCAAATCTCAACAAGTCTATGGAATTTATCTCATTTTTTTACCATTAGTAGAAATAACTGACCAAGTTAACGGGGATGAGCGGCAGAGGTCACTTTTGCTTCCTGCTTTCTGAGCCTTGCAAGAACTGGGTGGATATAAAGCATCCTTTTTAGATGGATACAGGCAGCAACAAATATAGACTGTTAATATGGGAAGCAAACCTGCAAGAACAGCAAGAAATTCACTCAAGTCTCTATATAGATCAGCGCTGGGCACACAAGTAAGGTTGCAGTCTCCTGAGTTTCAGTCCAGAGAGGATTTGCTAACTTGAAGCCCCGCAGTAGTGTTTTGAAAGCAATCTTCTGATGGGGAAGTTTGCTTAGTATTCCGGCTCCTTCTTTCCACCTCCCCAATGTGTCCACCCCACTTCTTTCTTCCTCCTCTTCTCTCTTATCCTCAGCTCCAACTGGGTAAGAGGAAGTTTTTGAGGAGAGGTAGATGAAAGAGATGGGAATCTTAAGGGAAGACTCTCTGCCTCCAGCAGACAGAATCGTGGGACTCTCACTCTCGTTGCTCTCCTGCCAGGAGCACAGGACACAAAAAATTGAGCTATGCTAGCAGTATCACATTTCTCCTGTGTATTACTTGTGGAAACAAGGGGGAAATGAGTATACTGCTATTACACATATTCAAGGACGAATGTGTAATACATTTTTTAGCATTTCTCAGGTGGACTGCTTAAAAGTCTCTTTTGAAACCAAACTAAAGCACTGAATGTCCTAAGTAATCACCTGAAGTGTTCACCTTTACAGCTTCAGAAGTTGGCAAGTGTGAGAGAACACACCGAAGATAAAACATACGGTTTTTAGTCCAAGGGAAAGAAAAGGTAAATCAAGCAAAGTTGTTTCCATATTTTTCAGTACGATTTAAACAACAGACCTGTTTTCTAGCCCTGGACATATCCTCCAATGCACATGCTAGTATCATTTCCAAACCGTGGGGGGAAGAATATTTAGAAACTACCACCCACCCCCCTTTTGAGAGTTTCTGTCTTCTTTGACCCAATGCCAACATGATAATTTCACATAAAACAGGAGTGTAGGAGGGTATTATTGGCACTAAAGCATGGGAATAACCTGGGGTAGTAAAAGCATTTTTCTTATTCATTCCTTAAGCATCACTTCTGAAAGTAAAATGGGAGGGGGGGTTGGACAGAAGAAGTGTCTTTTTAGCACAAAAGGCAGAAGATAAAGACGTCAGATGAGAAATAACAAAGTATGGGAGGAGTAAAAAATTTACAAGAGAATACTTGGAAAATTAATTCAAAGCGGGAAATTTAATCTAAATTTAAATAAAGGAGAGTTTGGTTTTTTTTTTCCTTCCTTACCTGTAACATAGGAATTAGATGGCCCACAGGGATTTACAAAACATGCGCTTTATGTGCATGGTGAAGGGGAGAGTGATGGCCGGCTGCACTATGCGAGTGGGAATGACAAATACGGAGCAAACCAGAAGTGGGTAGAGCACAGGGCAGCACTGCAGGGTGCTGACTCTGCCTGGAAAACACACATCTTACAGACCCTCCAGTCACCAGGGCGTGAGCAGTCCCGCGAGCTCGGTAACAAGAGCTCAGTCCTCCAGCTTCTACCGGCTGATAAGAGACAAGTTGAGCTACAGGGAAAAGTTCTTAATTTTTGCTCCCTTGTTCGTACTTCCTTTTACTAATGTCCAAAAATGAAACTAGCAAGGGCAGGATACGGTGATAAAAAAGAACAAGGAAGTATGGAAGACGATTGCTGACTCTGTTCCCACGTAACACCAAGTGCCGTGCTTTGGGACCTGTCTGTGTCTCCCATCGTGTTACGTCCTAACTACCCGCACCTAGTTCTTCAACAGACACCAAGAGGAGACCGCTGCCAGCACAACAGTCGGGATTTTTCCTTGGCACAGTAAAACCCTGCTCCTGGGGGGAAGCAGACATTTTTACAGAAGTCTGGAAGGAGGCAGCTAAAACCAAAGCAGGCTTTCTTAGGTGCCTCTTAGCTTTCAGAATACCGCCTGTGCATTTATACTACCCCTTCTCATTTAAAGTGTTTTCCTGGGATGAAAACTCCCTACAGAAACATGGGGAGGCTTCCTTGCCCATATTATGAGTTTTTCCATTTAAAGGAGCATCTGGTCTAATGTGTGGGTTTTAATTAAATGCAATCATTTGTAGTTCTAAAAAACATATACAAAAGGCCATACTGAATCAACATAACTGCAGCCAGTGACATCTATATTCCAAAATAAAACAATAAATATTCTACAATAGTATAGTTCTAAGATTAAAAAGGGGGGGAAGTCATTTCAATGAGTTATGATCTGTAGTTCCTGCTGCTGTTTAAAAAAAAAATCATATATCCTTTGATCTTTGCTATAAAGAACAAACAATGCTTGTGCTGCAGTGCAAAGAAAGCCTGGATTTCTACTGAGTTGAGGCTGTATTCATTTATTAAAGAAGGAAAAGGTGACGGCACGGAAACCAGTGCCATGAATCATTCCAATAATTCAGAACTATGCCACCCAGCTGCACGTATCTCTTCGAACCATATGCAAAACATTAATGTACTCAAGCAGGCAGATTAGCTCATATAATGCTCTAGCCTAGCAAGAGAGACCTCTTTTTGTTGGCTTGAATCAGCTCATACAACTTCATAATATGCAAATCTGAGACAAGCTTAATTATACTTGATTGTAGCAGATGCTATGTATGACGAGATAGAGCTGCTTCTATTCAGGAAAAAAGTGCCAGTTACATCTATAAATCACAATACTAATCAAATAAATACAATCCAAATATCCCTCTGAGAAAATACCAAATTAACACGCTTTCTTTGGTTAGTGTTTCTGTTTCCACTTGCTTCTAAATGTTTTCCTCTGGTTATGCCATCTTCTTCTTAATTGTCTGACCCACTGTCCAACCTCAGCCCTGCACAACTTACACGCTACTCTCGTCTGCCACAAGTGCAGTAGTTCTTCCTTTCACAACTACAAAAAGAAAAGGAAAGAAAAAAGCTACACAAAAATCCTGAAGTTGACTGTATATGCTGTACTTTGGTACTTCATAAGAAAGCAGCAAGGCAGGAATCAGAGAATCCTCCCTAAAACTCATCTTTTTCACCTGAAATGATACCACTGCTCAGGAAATCCAGGACGGCTCAGAACATGGAAGTAAATGAGATGGGTAGCATACCCTGTCCTTCTTGTGATGTTAGAATAGTGGTGGTGTACCAACAATGGTCTAAGATACAAGAAAAGCAAAGTTCATTTTGTAAACTACTTTTTCTTTTTTTTTTTTTTCAATAAAATGAAATTAACTGATACATTTGGGAGAAACAGAGGAGCTTTCAACAGCCTGCGAGTTTGTCTGTTTTTTCTAACAGTAGCAATTTGTCTAATATAAGGCATTACCTCTGCATACAGACTGTCAGTATGAACTTTGAAGCCAGTCTTTATTCAGAGAGCTTTCCAGAACAGCAGAAGGCTCATGGCCTGACCGGGATGAGGCTAATTTAACACTGGTTCTTCAGATAGGAGCTTCACTGGTTTTGATGGACTTTCCCATATTCTCCATCCAAGATTTTCTTCCTTTGGAAACGTGTGGAAATTGTGGGACTACCGTGTGTGTCCTCTACAGTGATCTGCAACTCCACAATGGCATTTAGCTGAGGTTTTCAGACAACTGTGACCAAACTCAGAACTATTGCTTTGACCTGCATATTTGACATTTGATACAAACCTCCTCTTCCATGGCACTGCGTTTGTGAAAACAATCAGGGCTGTGCTGCGTTCATATGTTCTCTGCATGAGGTTTATGAAAGGCCAGTGAACTACCCTGGGCTTTTCTCATACAGGAGAGGTCTGACTACTCATTAAAATATACAACACTGAAACTTGGACAAGATGGTGCAGAAGAGGAAAAAGGATGCTCGTGGAAGTTTTATATAAAAAGAAAAAATGCTGAGCAATGTCTTTAAAGATTTTCTCGTTCAGGAGTCCACCCAGTTAAAACAAGATTTCACATTTTACTAGTCCTAATGCAATCTTTCTCTCATCCTGACAGAGAAATAAAATCAATAATTACTATGCATCCACAAAAAGACTTTATATTTGATATCACCTTGCAAATATAAAAAACAAAAACAATTTTACTGTGTGTACTGCAGTTAACTGGAAGTGAATTTCACTTTTAAAGATACAAATTACAACGGATTAACTGCCTGATCAAGCAGGAATAAAAAAAAACCCCAACCACCACAAAAACAACAAATAAAATTAGGACTGAGACTCATCTACAAATCCAAGCGTACAAAGTTGAAGGCTGTGACAAAAATATTATCAACATCTGGAAATCACTAGTATGGCTTGAAGTCAATGAAATACAAGCACATCAGGCTGCTCCCGTTTAACTATCCAAATGCAGAATGTCAGAGCTGTGTTAACTGTTTTCCATCGCTTTGCAGAGGTCTGGTGCATACAAACATGGAGATGATTTGGAACAACCAAAATACGTCTGTAAAAACCAGGTAGAGAGACAATGATTCAAATGGCATGTAATCTTCTTGGGATTTAGGATGAAGCAGCAGCAGCTAACTAATTACACATCCTGTTTGTTTTAGATGAAGGAACAATGAAGGTTTTACAGTTGTTACATTCATCACACATTTTTCAGTGCTACGTGGCAAACAATATTTATGCCTTTCCTCCAAGTGAAGCAGACATTGAGTCTGGTAGTACTGTTTTTTCTTCTTCTAAGCATTTGTTTCTTCCCTTGCTGGTTTTCTCATATATAAGTCTCTTGAGGTATATCTGAAGGCACATTCACCTTGGTATTCATAAACAATATTTATATGAGTCGCACCATTTACAGGGGCATTTTCCCATTCACACCCCTTTTTGAGGAGAGGGGCCAGACATTAAAAAAGCCATCTGGGTTTATGATTGACTACAATGGTTTTTTGGGGTTTTAATCTTCTTTTTTTATTTTTTTTTTTTTTTTTAAACTGACTGCATTTGCTACACTGCTCCTTTCATCACTAGCACTTTTTCTAGGGTTCCCATACCTGGAATATTTCATTGAGAGCAGAGACAGCATAAAACATATATAGGCACAAGTTTTACTCTGTAGAATACTTCAGAGGAAAAGCAGTAAAAGGTGGCAAGACCCTTTTGTGTTTTTTAAAACATCTAAGTGTATGAAAGCAGCAATTTTTGCTCCTTTCTGGACCCCAGAGGGAACCTCTCCATGGTCAGGTTGCGTGCAGCGTGCTGTGGGGAAAACCCATCCAGGCTCTATCTGATGCTGCAAGAATATGGGGTTCTTAGTATCTGAAGGGATGTAAGATTTACTCACTATCTCTACCCCTCGTTTTAGTCTATCTTATTAAAGTGGCTATTTTATTCAGCCAATCATTGCTGGGCCTTTTTATGGAGATCCTGAAAGAGCCCAGCACCATCTCTACCTCTCTCTCATGTGCCCTCCTCCACCGAGAACAGCATTTATTGTAGATACGCAACTGAGCGTGCAGAGCAAGAAAATCACAACCGAGAACATACCTTCTGCCCTTCAAAACAATCTGCTCCCCCAGCAATTCCTGTATGAAATTCTTGTAATTTTTTCAAAAATTTTCAGGTACAATAAAAGACTTCTTTCATGTGTGTAAGAAAACTACCTAATTATACTGAACAGACACTTTCAAGATGAAAAACTACTCACAAAATTTTCAGCAAAAGATTCTAAGTGACTGAAAAAGGTATTGAAGGCAATGATGTCCCACCTTGTATATTTGTGGCATTACAAAAGCTTTCTTTGCTTTATGTATAGGGTATCTAATTTCATAAGCCAGCTTGTGTTCAGTTCTTAGATACAGTTTGCTGTCATTTGGTACACAAAACCAAGCACCACATAATTGGGATTCATGGCTTCACACACCGCTTTCATTATGCATGCTCGCTGCAAACAGTTTCAGTGTGGGTATCACTTTCTTAAAATAAAGTGTTTAAAAATAATTAAGTCTTTTATGTGAGGTCACCTTTTCTCAAGGCACAATGTGATTTTTAATTAATGCTGGAGATCCTGCATCTCTGACAGAAAGACTCAATGTGTAGACTTTATAAAAATGCTAAAATTAAAAAGTGTAGCAGGTGCTTCAAGTTTCTGCAGAGACGTGTAGATTTTTGGTTACGATTTTTAAGTGCCTATTCATTAGACTCTTCGTAAGACAAAGCCGTGCACAGAGCCAGCTGGCATTCAGGTACTTTTGCTGCTGTCCAATGTATTAAACTGTGAAAGTGGTGCAGCATAATAATTCAGGGGCTGAGACCATGAGTACAGTCAAACACTAACAGAACTGAAGATGAGGAAAAATGTTTGAAAGTGAAAAAAGCAGCAGTAAGACGGCCAGAAAAATACTACTTCACCGGGCATTCTGGAAAAAAGCCATCTACCCTAAGTGAATTTTTTTTACATGGAAGAAAGGTTACGTTTGAAAAATTATCCAGTGATTTCAAGTCTCACCATGCTGAAATGAAAATAAAAAAATATCTAACGACACTGTCCACAACATACCACCAGAAAAGAGGAGTTCAAAATACTGAAACGAATAAAAGTCCACCTTGATCCCTCCTCACCCCCTGAGGTGGAAGTCTTCAGTAGTAGTTACGTAAGTTAAAACTCGCTACTTTATTGTGGATACAAATTACTGTGCTTGTTAAAAAGAGTTTTTGTAACCTAGCATTCCTATATACAGACTTGTTTTTGTGGCACAGCACAGCACACATAGCAATAAATCTGTAATATTTATATACACACACTTAGGTGTAAGCCCAAATTTACACCCCCAGAGACAAGGGATATCACTACTAACAGAGCCTCACTTGGAATTCATCCAGCTTTTGAACTGTGGATTAAGTACTATTTTTATTTTCTTGGAGAAATAAGGTAAAATTTATCATGTTCAGGCAAGAACAGAATGGCAGGGTTCACAAGACAGATGGTGCCCGAGTACCGCAGCAGTTGTCACTTTGTTGTTCACTGCCGAGGAAATACAGCAGAACAATGACTTCTGACTGGTATTTGACTTAGACACACAAATACAAGTCAGCCAAGTCTTCTCCACACATTCATATATCCCCACATGCCTGATACTTTTCCTATTGAATGCAAATTCCTCTTTCCCCACAAATAAACTGCTAGTTATTTTTAATTCTGGATAATTTATAGGCTTCAGCTTAGAAGCTATCTTAATTTTAAGAAAAAAATAGGCTCATATCTTATTTTAAATATTTCAATGGAACCGGAATTTTGGCAAGATTCTGAAAGAGGAGACTGTTCCTCAAAAATCACAATGGCCACCGCAATACGCACACACACACAAAGATATTAATCGGTAATTAAGTTTCTCTTCTTATTGGCTCTAGGTTTTTCTTTTTGTGGAATTACGTTCTCAAAACCACGTCAGGCTGTAGTGAAGGAAAAAAACCTCCACCAAAGCACTGCAGATCTCTTTGTAAACATAATTTTGAGAGCATTCAGAAGTTATGTATACACATGTGGTATAACGGCATATTATCTACCACTAAAGACAAAATAGCTTTCTTAGCAATAACATTATCCTATTTCCAATATGAATAATTGTATTACCTTGATTTAGATACGAGGCATTACAAAGGTTTTACAGTAAGTACGTTCACTTTCCCTACTCCCACGAACTGTTTTGATGTACAGGCCCAATTTCTTACCAGACACACGCAGCTTGCACAGTGTACACAGTTGCCAACCATTAACAGAGAAATGTATGCTACATACTCACAGAGTACAATCGATAAAGGGCTCCCCCTCCCCTTAAAACTACATGCATCACAAGAAAAGGAATTACTCAAAGACAGGATTTATAAAGAGTTTAAAAGCACCAAAAGCCTGTATGTGGTCTCACAGAAGAAAGAAACCTTGGAAAGAATTTAGAAAAATCTTCATATGTATAATCTCCCAGATTATTATCCATATCAAATCCTGTAGATTTTTAAATACAAACAAGCAGAATTTTAAAAATAACTACCAACATTATCTGTTTTCGAAACCCAAACATCCTACAATAAGCTGACATTATCCTTTGATCCAATGCTACTAATAATCAGCATAAGAGCAAACCCAGATGCTAGTATATTAAATAGCCATGGAAAGGAGTCCATTAAATGGGTTCCATCCCATTTGCTGATTTGTTATCAGAAAGCTTTATAAAGAATGCAATATGCGTATAGAAATTGGTAAACCTTAACAAATTTTAAAGTATTTACTCTTTATATTTCTTTCAACATAGGGAGTAACAGTAAAACTAAAAAAGTAACAAGAATTCAACCCAAAAATACAACCCAAAATTCAACTCCTCTGTTCTCCATATTGAAACAGAAACAAAAAATACAGTGCCAATGAGATATGATAACATGCAGCATCACTACAGCAATGCAGGGCATATTTCTACAGAATTAATTGACTGGCATTGACTTCAAGAAGCTAAGTCATTAAACCTGCATGGACTGAGATAAGATTGACTGGAGTTGTTCAGTTGAAAATCATAGGCAGGCCATGCATTTCAGAAAAATATGGTAATATAAAGTTTTTTCACATTGAGCTGCTTACTGAAAGTCGTCAGATGAAAACACCAGTACTCTATATCTGCCGATGACAAGTTTTTGTGGGCAATTTTCCTAAGCTGGCATGCACAAATTTGGAAAGAAATGAAAGGAGATCCACAGTATAAATGATTCACTTTTTAGGGATTTCTGTTAATCATCCTGCAGGCCCTGACCTTATCCTTTGACACTACATCCCAATGTTTAAATAACAATATCAATGATTTTACAGTTCTCAGGAAGACACCTGCAAATACATTTTACTTTTTTCTCTCCAGGTTTTGAACTGTAATACAGGAGTGAATACATCTTGTTCATACCTCACGAAGTTCAGAGGATCCTTTGCAGAATGCTACTATAAACAACTGCAGACCTTTGCTACCAACAAGGTATTGAGCTGCTCCACCTTCCCTGAGCCTGTACACTGATGCTGCTACTCCAAGTTGGACGCTGCATAATGAGAACACTGGGGAGCAGGATGCGTGCTGAAGGCTTCTTCCCAGCTTGAGGAACCGGGCTTTTATGAATAGCCAACAGGGAGCTTAGGAGAAGATACTGATTATGCCCGTTGGCAAGACTTTAACATTTTAACTTCCATAATGTCTCCGAGGTAAATTATAATTACAATGATTCAGGCAAAATAAGGTGGGAGTTCTATGTCTAGGAGGCACAAGGCAAAATTACTCAAGATCGGTTGTTGACTTACTAGAGTATTGTAATTCAACGCTGGGTGCAGTCTGATCAGCAGCGTGGCCATGAAGATTTTTTTAATATCCTCCTTGGCACACAAATGATGATGGTGCTTTTGTAATAATGATTAAGCAGGTTTTGTTTACACTAATTTTCAGCATCTATACTTAATTTAACATAGATTATTGGTGAATTACGATTCTCTCAACCACAGATGTCTATTTTAAAAAGCTGTGAGACTGTAAACAAGCCTTGTCTTTAAAATAAATGTATAAGAAAACACATGAGTGCATTAGAGGAAGGCAACAGAAACAGCAGAGCTTTGCAGAAAACTGTGGAAATGAACAAATGTGAGACAGGGTGCTCTCAGCCCCTGCACAGTGCTAGACCTTAAGGAGCTTTATATCATTATTAAATACAGTGATCGAACTTTCTAAAATCTTCCTCAAGAACTGTTTCTTGCTGCAGTATGTCAAACAACTTTCTAACACACCATTAGGTTTGAACCCTAAGTACAGCTTTAAATTATAAAGAATTCATGCCAGATGTCTCAAAATAAACCTCATCTACTCTACAGAGAGACAACATCAAGCCTGGCAGAAACAAAATTAGAACAGGAAGTTTTGCTTTAGTTGGTTGGGTTATGGACAAAAGTTGCTCCACCTTCCTGCTAAAATATACGTGGCATTCTTCTGTACCTCATTCTTAAGGTATTTTCACAAGCAATTAAAAAACAAACAAACAAACAAACAAGTAACAGATTCCAAAGTACCTGCAAGCTCTGCTAATGAGAATCCTGAGGAAAAGTGAGAGAAAATAGAGCAAAAAAGCAAAAACCCACAGCCCCCCTCCCCCCAATAATTCAATTTACAGCTGTCAGTGAAAAATTGGTGGCAGTGATACTTCCACACCATTTGATTGGTGAGGAACAGCTAAGAAAGCACACCCAGTTTGACCAGTAAATGCTGGATTGGGGGACATAGCAAATACACTTACTGGATTTCCTATTAAAAGTATAAAGTACAGCTGTCTGCCCACCATCTCATGGAGTGTTATATCCACAGCAGTATAGGTGGGAGTGAATCCAGCGTAGCTTCTCATCCTGTGGTCTTTGAAAATTTAACAGGTGGAGATTAAGTAGCTTCTCAAACCTAACATCCAGCTCCTGGCTTCAATGTGACAGAGTATACAATCAGAAAATTCTTCCCTTAAATCCAGATAAAATCTGGAACAATAAACAACTGCATGTTGGCTGATTAATTCCTAAATACATATTAGGAGGCTATTAATTTTACAAATCCAATAATACAATAATTTAAATTGTGGATTGAGAGCAGCCCTTGAGAAGGACGACTTGGGGGTGTTGGTGGACGAAAAGCTCAACACGAGCTGGCAATGTGCGTTTGCAGCCCAGAAAGCCAACCACATCCTGGGCTGCATCAAAAACAGTGTGGCCAGCAGGCTGAGGGAGGTTATTCTGCCCCTCTACTCCACTCTCCTGAGACCCCACCTGGAGTATTGCGTCCAGCTCTGGGGTCCCCAACGTAAGAAGGACATGGAGCTATTAGAGCGAGTCAAGAGGAGGGCCATCAAGATGATAGAGGGCTGGAGCACCTCTCCTGTGAAGACAAGCTGAGAGAGTTGGGCTTGTTCAGCCTGGAGAAGAGAAGGCTCTGGGAAAACCTTAGAGCAGGCTTCCAGTACCTGAGGAGGGCCTACAGGAAAGCTGGAGAGGGACTGGTTACAAGGGCATGCAGTGATAGGACAAAGGGTAATGACTTTAAACTGAAGAGAATATTTAGATTAGATATAAGGAAAAAATTATTTCCTGTGAGGGTGGTGAGGCACTGGCACAGGCTGCCCAGAGAAGCTGTGGCTGCCCCCTCCCTGGCAGTGTTCAAGGCCAGGTTGGATGGGGCTTTGGGCAACCTGGTCTAGTGGAGGGTGTCCCTGCCCATGGCAGGGGGGTTGGAACTAGATGGTCTTTGAGGTGCCTTCCAATCCAAACCATTCTGTGATCCTATGAAATATGCTATTGTCAAACTCTATCAGAAGCCCTCATTAAGGCAAACTGCTGACTTTTGTATATTGTATATATAATTTAGTTTCTTAAATTTTCCCCAGGATGTGAATTTAAATATGACAATTTTAAGACTTTCTACACATACAGAATTTAAAACCTGACGACTTTCTGTTTCAGAAACCATTATCTCAAGCTATGTTTACAAAGAAGCAAGGAACTTCAGCATATCACCAAAGCAGCAGAAAGAAAAATTTTAAGAATTATTTAAAATAGCAGTTGAGATGCAACTCAACTTCAGAGAAGTCCATTGTTTCTAATAGAAAACAATGTCAACATAAGGCAGTGATAAACAGCTAATGGAAAGCAAAATAAAGTTAAAACAGTAGGAGCAAAATCGAAATACAGGCATTCATAAGTAGAGATTTATTCAGAGACCTCTTTATCCCAACACAAACTGTGTGACAGGACTGTAGCTCTCCTGTATGACTGGAAGCTATAGGAATTAAATAGACAAACACATATATACATGCAATTTTCTTTTCCACGTACATGTACTTACTAAAAAAATGCTGTCTGAATTTTCTTAGTTCGGGATATGATTAATGCAGCCTATCAGAAGCCAGATGGTGCAAAACCAGAGCCATCAATCAAAATGAAAAGACCACTGAGTGCTATCCAGAGCGATGTGCTCTCAAATGGAATTTCTGGTCACAGACCCTAACGCGCAATGTGCAGGGGAAGCCATAAACATCGCAGCACTGCCCCCGAGGAATGGCCAGAAACACATCAGGCTTTGTTAAGCACAAAACCTGGAGAAGCAGTACTTGCTGCTCTAGGCTCTGATTGAGAAAGGCTCTGCAAGCCAAATATATGTACTTCAAATAAAAAATTAAAAGCAAGCTCTTCAATGAGTTTAATAATGTTTGCACTGATGACAGTATCTGTCAAACTGCGCACTTGCCATTTGATTTAATATGGGATTGTGCCATACATTAACAAAGCAGCTGCCACTGTCTGTCTGACACATGAATTGGTATTTAATGTCTGTTCCCGCACAGGACTTACAAATGGTTCATATTTTTAGCTTTATATTACATATTTTCTGCAAATGTTCTATGGAAAACAAGGTTGGGGTTTGCAGTGTAAACCAGTGACGGCTTATGTCTTGAAAGGCTTTGCACCAAGCAGGCCTTTTATATAAAAATAAGCTTGCAAAAATAAAAGGCATGAATGAGCATAGTTTGCCATACACATGCCTCATAAATGATGTTAGCAATATTAAAGGAGATGTGAAAATGAGCAGTAGTAAGAACACATAGGTATTTTTTCCTGGAAAAAGCACGACCATGGAAAAAAAAGAATTTGTTAGCATGGCTGCTTGTATATGCAACCTGAAATGTGTTATCACAACAGCTCTCTTATGTGTGCTATGTATATTAAATTTCATAGAAATATATTTTGGAAAAAAAAAAATCTCATGCTGTGTGTTAAAAACCTTTGTCAACTATATATCCATCTTTTTTTCTATAAGATTAGATGACTATTTATGACTATCATAATTGTATGAGGAAAGGGTGAAAGAAGAATTAGACATGACCTAAAGCAGCATTTATATGAATTAAAATGTCATCTTTAAGATCAACCTCTTTGTTGCTTTCAGTGATATTAGAAAATGCCACATTTATCACAAAGAAATTGTAATGCTCTTGCTCCTTTAAGGAGATATAAGCCTCCTATTCTTACCTTGATGGATCACGAGATACCAAACCTTAAATTTGCCATTGGCCCCACAAGCCTCTTACACTCCAGATACTGCAAATCAAATAGAGGCAGTGTCTAAAATTACAGGAAGAAGCTACAGCTTCTTGGAAAGATGATTTTTTTTGATGTTGGAATCTCGCCAAATTTTGAGATGATGAAGTAAATTCCAAAGAATATGGCTGCCATCCATACAAGCCTCTCAAGCTGGAGCATTTCCCTCAAAAAAATGCATGGAAGAATTGTTTTATTCATCTTTGAATGGACACAGTTTTTTGGATGAAAACTATTTTATGTCCATAAAATACCAGAATACAGAGGAAAAAAAATCACATGAAGAACATGTCATATTTTAGCAATAAAATATGCTTTGTTAATGTGCATATATAACAAAATCCAGGTTTGTACCTCTCTTCCTACTGATATCATCACTCCTTCCTTCTGATACACTAAAGTTCAAGTAGAGCTGAAATTGAATCATGGGTTTTAGAACCTTTCTTTTGCCTTGAACTAGGACCTAAACCTCCACGGCATATCTACACTGCAGAGTTAACTCAAAGTCTACTGACTGTGAGCCTCTACCCTTGAACTAGGTTTGGAGGTCTTCGAAGCCTACCCTAATTTACATGAGTAGAGTATATGTTAGTATCTGGGTAAGTTAGCTGAAAGTTGCTAGTTTTACTATAAGTATGCATATTAAATCAACAAAACATCCCGCAATTCTCAAAAAAGATGAACGATTGGTAAAAACCATAGGATGTTTTTCTAGATACACCTGAATACAAACACCCTCTCCCTGCTAAGACCATGAGCCCTTCCCCCAGACACAGGCAGACTGAGTGCCAGACCACTGAGAGCACGTTTGTAAGAATCCTAAAGTTCACATAGATGCTTTGCTGCAGGTGACAATCACCTAGATTAACTGTGCAAAATCCACATGCTTTGCTAGCAGATTCTGAGACTCCTCCTCCAGCTGCCCTTCAAAGCAGACCACCTGAGCTCACGCTGAGCGTGGGCTAACAGGAGAACAAGTTTCCGGTGTAGAACAAACTAAAGCCCAAATTCCATCTATGGTTTTACACAGTCACTTTACTCAGACTTGTCTTGTCAACTGTAGATAACTAACCTTTCTGCACTCCTTTAAATAGGATATAGTATAGAGGGGAAATTATAACAAAATAAAAACTAAAGAGTGTTTCTAGTTCCAAGAGTGTTCCAGCAGAAGATGGAATCATAGCCAGTGCTGATTTTTAATGGATTGGGGAAAATGTGATCCCTGACTTACTTGAAATACACCCAGATTGTTTCTGGATGATACTTGGAATCAATCTCAAATCAAAGTTTTTGTTGATGGGTTTTTGTGTGTGTGTGCACGCATCTGTATAAGGCTATGAAGAAGAATATTAAGAAAGAATAAGGAGATCAACATTTCCACGCTCTTATTATCAGACAGAAAGCCAGAAAATACACACCTGCTTCATAGCTTTATATCAAAAGTAAAACAGAATATGTTCATTCTGTGCAAGAAAGTAAAAGTCTTACCCAAGAATAATCTTCTGGTAATAGAAGCACTGATGGCAACTTGTTTAACATCTAGAACTTTAAATAACATGTCAAATGAACTCAAGCTCACAGAAAGACTAACAATTTCATGAGTGAAACCAGGTATTGTTCTGCAGTGAGAAGACAGGGAACAGAATGTAAAGCTAGTTAGCCACGTTCCCAAAACTTGGGTGTCTAGATATGCAATTAATTAAAAGCAAGCGTATCAAGAGGTTGGTCATAGGAACGCTTAGGTCAATAGTGAAGTTTAAGCTCTTGAATAGCGAAGAGCTCTACTACCACCTCTGTGGGTGGGTACCCATGACATTGCGCTCATGCACTGCTACACCTGCTGCACTGATGCCTTCCCCTCCGACAGCACCATTGTTTCCCACGGCCACTTTAATGTCATGACAAATCACACCACAACTCCAAAAGTCCCCCCTCTTCCTACTTCTTCCCCCAGCTTTATATGGCTAAGCATGACATCATATGGTATGGAATATCCCTTGGGTCAGTTGGGGTCAGCTGTCCCAGTTGTGTCCCCTCCCAACTCCTTGTGCACCCCCAGCCCACTCACTGGTGGGGTGGTGTGAGAAGCAGCACAGGCCTTGGCTGTGTGTAAGCACTGCTCAGAAGTAACGAAACCATCCCTGTGTTACCAACACTGGTTTCAGCACAAATCCAAACCATAGCTCCATACCAGCTACTATGAGGAAAATTTAACTTTATCCCAGCCAAAACCAGCACACAGCTGTAGACCTAAGGGACTGCAGAAAGATATACAGGAAAAAAACCCAACAGAAACAGAAAGGCAGGTGAGATAAATGGAGAGAGAATACCATGTTAATACTTGAAGAAGATATTAAAAAAATAATTAAGTAGGAAGAAGCAGAAAAAAGGTAGACTGCACAGAGAAGAAATAAACTTTTTTTGGGTGGGGAGAAATGTCAATAGAATAAAGAAAGAAGTAAGGGAATAAAATGAGAGAAGGTGAACGATAACTGGGAAATCTCATCCAGTACAAACTGCACAGCCACAGAGAGATACAGGTCAAGTGAGATGTTAGGGAATGGGAGAATGAAAGTTACCTGAACTTGATTTGAACTTGAAATGACCATAGAACTATTAGTTATACACTCCATCAGATAGCCAATGCAAGATTAAAGAGAGCGTAAAAGAAATTTTAACAGGACCAGGCATGTTTACTTTTTGTGATGTCAAGTTTTTCCAGCAATTAATTTTAGAAAACCTAAAATATCATTCTTTTTCATGCTTTTGTGTCAGTACCACAATAATGATGGACAAGTTACATAAGTGATATCAGACATGCAGCAAAAGGTAATGCCTTTCTATGGAAAATAACAAGAGGATTAACGCACCTCAAACAATTTTTTTTACTTGAGTTGATATGACAGGTATTTGATGTCACCATAAAACTTGTCTCTCATTTTATATTTCAATATTTTTAGAGGCAGAAAATACTGATTTGAGGCAATCTGCTGTACCGTGTAGCATTTGCATGCTGTACCAAGGAGAAAACCTGAAGTAAATGACCACAATTTTCATGATTATTTAACTGAAAAAAATGTATAATGTTTTTACATTGGGGGGAGAGGTATATGTGGATTACATCAGTTTATTTCTTAAAACTGTTCTCAAGATAATTATGAAGAAATTTCAATAATATGTCAGTACCCGTGAAACCTCATTAAGCATCTAAGTTCATTCATCAACATATAGCACTGCCTTTGTGTATAGATGCAAACGTGAGTTGACAGACTATTATTAATAATTTTTTAGAAAGATAATTATAAAAGGTAGAAAAAATATCTATTTAACCTAAAACAGGAAAAGCCTCCCTTCTGCTTGATAATTGAGCTAACAATCTCAAACAATTCAGTTGTCATAAGACAGGGTTAGATGCTTTAAATAGCCAATTACAGCAAAAGTGACTAGCATTGAATGCAATTTTAACCAAAGTATTAAGCATATATGTACTACCTGTTTGTATATATTTTAGGTTTTGTGTTAAACAAAAACAATGAACCATTGGTTTTACAGTAATGAATTCAGCATTTTTTTTTCTTTTTGTTTTTGCATTTTCTGGATGCAATATACACTTCAAACAAGATTGCAAGTCTTCTCTCCCAACATTTGAGCTATAGAATTAAGACACAGCGGGTATGTCTTTCTATACGGCCTGTGCAACAGAGAAGTAAGCCTTTCCATTGCACTGCTTTCCTTGTTTCTTCTCCTATTCTCTACAAAACCCTGAAACAAGTCCTGGTATTTGAACAGCCATTTCTAAACTGTCTATGTATTAGCTCACTTTGTGTTACAGATGGCATAAACCTCAATGCAGCTAAGAGTTAAGGTAAGAAAAAGCAGCAGCTTTTCAGGCCATTAGATTTTCTTCACCTTCATCAAGTAATGTTCAAGTATGCCATTAGCACAAGGCCACTGCACTGCTCTTCCAAACAGAAATTGCTTTTCTCTTTCAGTAGTTGTCTTTGAAGCCTCACATCATATCAAAAGCACAAAACAGCTTTATGTAACCATCTCCAAAAAGCAGTTCTGAACATGAGGGAGGGGAAAAGAGAAGAATGGATATAGTTTACAATAAGAATATTTCCATAAAACACAGTCATATCTGACATCTGAGCTATTAAATTAAACCTGAAATCTATTTTGAGGCAGGAGATAGCAAAAGGCTCTGTCTCTTTTCAGCAATAACTTAGAAATCTTTTTCATCTTACAGAAGAACAATTCAAAGCACCTGCTTTAGGAAATTCAGACTATGGCTTATATCATAGGCATTGCAACCTCACGGTCACCTGATGATTTAATACAATGCTGTTCGTGGAATAAATGGAAAGCAGGTTAAAAGGATTTTTGTTATTTTCCAGAATCATATACCCAAGTCATTACCCAAAAAATCTGAAGGCTGAGACAGTATCTCAAAACTACTTTCTTTTTTTCTGGCTCAAAAGCAAAACCTACATATTCATGGCACTTCCACTGCACATGCACATCTCATAAAACACAGTTAATATCTGAGAAATGTCACTGTCCTCAGGAAAAATAACAAGAATTGCCTGTGGTTTCGAGCAGTTCTGAAATTTCCCATTTCTAGACCTCAAAAACCATCCAAACCTGGTTTATTTAAACATGCTAGCTGCCATGCCTCATATGCTGTGAAAGGTGGGCAGCAACAAACACAGAAGTAGAAGATGGCAAAGTCTGGGAGGTCAGGAACTACTCAAAAGATATGAGCATAGATTACTGAAAGATGTAGATCTCACCTGCCAGATATGTTTAATGCTGTGACTATGTTTTAGTCTTTCACTAGCTTCTTTTAAGAAACTACTCTCATAGCAACACTTTCAACTCTACAAGTGTCCAACATTTCAATTTACATGTCCTCTCATGTAATTGCATCATACCACAGTGCAGATACATCTTCAAACCCTTCAAAAAAGTTTTCAGGATCTACTTAGCAGAGTAGTATGGCAATGCCTGCCATTAGAAAGTTAGCCAACATCAAACATTTTAGAGCTGTTTCTTTCAGTAGGCATCAGAATTTCTTTTGTTCAATTTTGCTTATTTGTGAAGGATGCACAGAAGGTCCAGCTTGCCTGAACGTGGGAAAAAACCGAAAAGCAGCAGCTCACTGGCAGGAAAATTGGGCCCAACAGAAGTACTTAGCTTCCCATCTCCCCGTTTCTGCCGTTTAACTAAGCAATCCTCACCAGAGGGAAGACAGTTTTGCTGGTTCTCGTTGCACCACCGCACCCTCCATTGCCTTGCCACAGCCTGCAGTTCCCAGAGGCCACCAGCTACAGCACAGGGGCCAGATGGAGTGCAGGGCTTCACAGGGTCTGCTACCAGAAGCCAAACGACTCCAATCCCTCACCCCTTAACCTGGGACCTACCTCTTGCTTTTGGATATGCCATGTTTCACACAGGTGTCCATGACTATTTCGTGACAATACCACAGTCTTGGGCATTGCTATGATTAGTAGTTTGTGTTATTGTCAATGAAAACCACCGAGACCGTACAGATAAGCCTTCATAAGCAGTGCCAAAAGAGATCCTGCCTGTTTGATAGTGGCTCCTGTCTGTTTCATTATGAAAACACAGTTTCCCCCCCCTCATTATTTACAGCCTCTTTCAATGTGTAGTAGTATGATTTTTTTAATTTTTCTGACTTATAAATGCCTCAAACTCTACAGAGGAGCTACAGAACCCAGCGGGAGAAAGAGGTGCCTTACAACCACAGTTTAAGGATGCTGACATTAGATTATCTATTTTCTATTAAAAATTGGAGAAAGAGTCTGCCACTATTGAAATAATTGGTTGAAAACAATCATCATGGTAAGTCTGTGAGTGACAGCAGCCATTAGCACCTTCACTTTAAGGATAGCCATACATAATCTTGTTATTCTTCCTTGAGTCAGTTCTGTACATGGCTATCTTTATCAAAGCCAACAGAATACAGGACATCATCCCCTGCCTCCTGAAATTGCTTACCAGGCTAAGAGCTAGCAAAAACAAAGCAAAAGCCACTTGTGTATCTTAATACAACGGTCCATATAACTTGCCAATCTCATAGGTGCTGTCTGTGGGGCTTTAGTTTTTTAAGTGTTTTAACATTTCCAGAACACATTAATAAAGAACATTTTAAAGCATAAGGCTTAAAGATTTTACAATTGTTTCAGTAGTATTGCATCAATTAGAGCACATTTTGAATTAGTAATTTATTTTTTAATCCTGAGCACTTTCAACTTGGAAAAAAAATCTCTCAGAAAACTCTTTTCAAATCACATGAACACTGACTTTATATCTTACATGGTTGGACACAGTATATTCTAAAATAAATCACTAACGCTGTAAGACATGAGCTTATTTTTTCATAGATCATGCCCTATTCTTGAGCAAGAGATTCAAGTTGCAAAAGGCAGAAACGAATACAGAGCTGAGTTTTACGCACAACTCTCAGAGGATTTACCACTGTAGCAGCACAATGCTGCCAGAGGCAGGTCTGGACATGCCCTAAGGTCTCTCTTTCAGGCTATCCTCTCAATAAGGCAGAGCAGCAAAATGAATAGTAGTTCTACTATATTGTGTTTACTATATGTAAAAACCATTCTTTTACAGAGCATAAATTGAGGATTATAGTTTTAAACAACTGCTCCGGGGCTAGACTGAATACTTAACTCATCTGACAAAAGGAAGAAAAGGAACTAGGGCTCTGTGCTGCTGAATTTGGACACTTGCTGCGCATTGGATCCTGAAGCTCATGTTAAGCTTCTCAAACCCGTGGTTTTGACCAGGTTACCTGCTATCACAACTGCCTTAATAGCTTTCAAAAAACTGGGTCACAAGTTTTAAAGGGCAAATAACATTTGGGAGAAAGCTATGAAGGAAGTGAAACGTCCATTGCAGACAGAATAAAATTCTTGCTGTATGCAATATGGAACCTCACAGCGTCCAAACAAAAAAGATTCAGCAGAAATTACTTGTGTGCAAACATAATCTTTCATTAAATGAGCTAGTAGAAAACTGGCCATATTATAACTAAGGGTAAAAAGAGCACTCCTCAGCTATCTTCTTTTTAATTTTAAATCACTAAAACTGTTGTTGGTACAGCTTTATGAGGATGTCATTTTTATCTCATTTTTCTGAAGCTCCTAGAAAAAGATAAACCATACACGTAATTGGAAGAGCTGTTCTATTGCTAACTACAGAAAAGTTACACAGCAGTTAGAACTTGGCTCTCAGGAAAGCCAGACTATACATACTCCTACTCCACATAAACACAGGAAAAAGCAAGTATTTCAAAACAAGGAATGGCTTCATCTACAAATAGAGTTCTATGTATTTTTACACATGCTAACTGAAATAAGTTTGAACAAATGGCAACCAAACACCCACCTGGAACAGCTTTTCATAATCAAGATATATCTCAGCATTTCCTAAATAATTACTTAGTTTTGGAAAGAATGAATTTTAGAAGATATTTATTTAACAACAACAAAAATCTGAGAAAAGTGAGCTTTTTGTATGTCTCTGACATCAAGACTTCAATGGATTTGCCAGGCATTCAAGACTGATGCTACAATGAGCTTTGTCAGTGGGCACAGTATCTGAAAGACCCTCAGGTGCCATAGTCGGAGGCTCTGTAAGCACTACGGTGACACTAGGTGAAAGAGAACAGGATCAAATCCTCCTGGACAGGGCAAGTATACAACCAAAGGGCAATTTTTGAGATTTGTTGTTGTATGGTTTCATCTGAACAACAAGAGGGGCAACTAGATGGTAAACTATACATATGTAGGCATTGAACAATACAGGAGCTTAACTACTCCTCCCCTGCTATCAGCAGAGGCAGAATATCTCCCGCTTTTCCATCCCTTCTGCATAGAAGAATTTAAAAGCTCTGCCCTCTCTGCTGTGGAATTAAGGCCTCACGAGATACAAGGTAAGACTTCACACTTGGAAGTGGAAGGAAAAGGAAATCCTTGCTTTCCCCCTCCATGAAAGAGCTGGGTTTTCACCTGAGAATGCAGAACCACAAACATTTGAAATGTCTTTCAGGATGCAGTAACTTGCACTAGATAGACAAATATATATTGACGTAAAATTTCCAGGAATAGCTACTATTTCTAATAGTATCGGTCTCCTGACCAAGCATAAATAGTAATAAGGTTAGTGTAGTCACTCCATCAAAACATCACTTTCTGGTTTAGTGAGTGAAGCACAAGCTTGGAAGAATGAGCATTTTCTCATTTTTCTGTTTTCTACGTGCTATCCCATCATAAAAGGATGAAGTACTATCAAATCTCGGTAGACAGTCCTGTTCCAGCCACTGTAATTCATGAGCTTCCTTTTTACATCTGTTTTAACTACTGCTGCTGAGCTCCAACTTATCCTTTAAGGTTATCTCTCTTCTACTTTAAAAAGGTTCTCAGAGAAAAACCTTTTAATCAACCAACTGTGAACCCTGGAAGCCAGTAATTCAAGTCATTCGCACCATGATCCTGCATCACCAACACTTTCACAAAGTCATCATAAAATCTCCTTTTTACGCTTACTGAAAATAATCTGCAAAATAGCAAACACCACCCCTCCAACCAACCCTTCTGCCACGTAAATCAAACAGAACTAGAATAAAACTAATACAGACCTCCACTTGAAATAACTGTATTTTCAACTAATGTTCATTACTGTTAGATTTAATATAAAAATTAAAAGCCCTTCCCTGGACTGCAATGATCGTGAAATTGGCAGTTAAAGTGGAAATTAAAAGCACATAGCAAGAAATCTGCAGTGAATTTCTTGCAGCCACTACAAATAGGAAGTAGTTAGCAGCTGGAAAACCTTCATTGTCAAATGGAAAATATAAGGACAGATCATCTTTTTAATAAACTTTCATTTGTCCTTTTTCCCCCTTTTACCCTCAGATATATATATGCAGAATGTGCTTGGAAGCAGCAAAAGAGTGGAGCTTCAAAAATCACTCATCGAACAATTGTGCTACTTTTAATAATTTATTAAAGGTCCTAAAACAAAGATCAAAAGGGAATATATCTAAGCATTTATATTCAATTCCACATTGCCTGATGACTAATTTGTAAAGAGTGCACAAGTCTTCACAACTGAAGCCAAAATCATTTGAGGATACTTTGATATAATGCCACAAAGGATATAGGCAGGAAGGCAGCAGGAGTTACAAATGGCCAAGCTCCATTAAAAGTGCTAATAAAAGAATAATGGAATTTCCTTGTACTATGAATAAAAAGTGTTTGGCACAGGAGAATTTAGACACGGAGAGGAATATCAAAACTTCTGGTTCATCTGTTGCTTCTCCTTATTAGATCTTAACTGACTTGCTATTACATTTACCTTAAATGCCTCAACTCACAAAAGCAACAATCCCATTCAAAATCTTGTCACAACTGACTTCCTTTATTTTTCATGTTTCTCAATTTTCACAGGCCTTTAATATCTGCTTTACAGTCCTTGTAGATAATGCAAGGTCTATGTATAAGCAAATACTTCGACGTGATGGATTTAACTTGAAATGATACATAAATATTAGAATTATAGAATATACCCACTGCTTCACAATGTTTTTTTAAACTGTAAATTTTCAAGTTGCTAGTAACTATGGAACTCTCATAGCAACAAGCTACCTGACAAATTTAATCCATTAATACACAATGTATTTCTTTCTCATAGACATATGTGTAGTTACACACATACACACAGGTGTTCATACATAGAGACAGGTGCACATACACACTTCTGCCACCTTCTTCCCTCAGATATAAAACCTAGCTAATTTTTCCAAAGCATAGCTACTTGCTACATGGCCAGGAAAAGAAGGGGTAGAGTTCAGAACTTCCCTTTGAAATGTCTAAACAAAAAGTGTTTCAAATCTTTCTTTTTTGGAAATGGATGCTTGCAAAATCACACACAGTTTGCAAAACAGAAGCAGCAAAGACAGTCATTTCATACTGCTGACAAATTGTTATAGGATTTAGTGCACTTGCTTAAAAAACCATGCTCAGAGATGCATCCAAGATAGGAGGAACTCCCTGAAATTATTTGCAAACTTACTTAAGTCTCCGTCAATCTGCTGCTTAATGCTTTGTTGCATAATGTCTACAAATTCTCCATGACATAGTTAGCTATAGTGCAGAAATGCTATGATTTCTGTCTCCTGGTTCTCCAAAATCTTCCTGTAACAGCTTTAATTTTTTATTTCAAATTGCAATGTTTCTAGGGAAGCGATCTTCTTTTCTTACCCTACAGTATGGGATATAATAAAGGAGGTTGGTTGGTGTTTTCTGTGGGTTTGGGTTTTTTTTTAACCGGGGCTCCCAGACTTTACAAATAAGATGAAGTTATAATGATGATGTGTATTTCCTCTTCTTCCTCCCAGACAACTATCAGGCTGTTAGCAAGGCAGCCTCTTCCAATGGTGCTTCCAGAATCAATAGATAATTCATTAGTATCATGTATCTCGGGGCCTAACCGACACAACAGGCTAAGCAACATACTCAAGTGTAGCACAATTTCTAAATAGAGAGGAAAAAAAAGAGAGGAATACAATACCACATATGGTCATTTTGCAGGATTTAGTTTCAGTCTATAAATTATACTTCTATAAGGTTAATATGAGTCATTGGTTTCACAAATCAGAAAATGCAGCTTTTCAAGCTTGGCTTGAAGAAACAAAGAAAAATTTATATGATAGTACAACTTCAGTAACATGAATACCCTAGTGCTTTCAATTTTATCATTTCCTCTCATTTTTGCATTAAACATGAAATATAGTTATCACAAATGTTTGGAATTATTCTTATCAACAAACATAGGTAGTATATTTTTTTCTTACCTTATGATCATATGGATTGTATGAATGAAACAGCTGGGACAGATCCTTTGTTCTCTGTTTTTTCTGAAAAATAATAATAAATAAACCATATTAGAAAAGTTAAAGGAAAAAGAGACTACTGATTTAAAAAGCTGTATGCAGGTACAAACACATTCTCTCCCCACTTTGTTAATGGAACTGTAGGTAAGAAGAGCAGTGTATGCAGATTAAGGATATTAAATATCACAGGAAATAATTAACATATATATTAACAATGTTAAGAACATATCCTTAATAAATAATAAACACTAATCTATGGAACATCAGTTCAACACCAGTGGAATGTGTAAACAATTCAGATTTGTTTTAATTTCTGCACAATAAATCATAAACAATGTCTTAGAATGCAGTTAACAAAACTTGAAGATTAGGCTCCAATCTTGCAAAGACTTGTCTACTATTCTAGCATGTGCATGCAATCTTGCTTCATAGCAGATCAGGTTTAAAGGAAGTCAGTTTAAAGAAGAATCATTTATTATTTTTCAATTTCTTTTGATGCTAATACTCTCATTGCCTTGATTGTGGAAAATTAATAGGTGATATGCCATTTAATGCCAAGGCAAAGGGAAAAACCCTCCTTCTGTTAAGAGCAAAGTTCAAAGACAAAACCTGCTTAATCTAGCTTCTACTGAAATCAATGAAAGAGCTTTCAGTGATTTCAACAGATGTTAAATAGAAGCTCTCAGCTGCAGCCTATGAAGCGGGGGGGCAGGGAGAGGAGAAAAACACCCTTCATCTTTAATGCAGGGATGAGTCACAAACAAGTTCAAAGTTTTATTATGTCAAAATTGACGCTGACTTCTCTCACAGCTTGGGAAGGCAAAGCATTGCATGTTGGAAAGTGTGTAAAGGGGAGAGAACTACAAGAACTCCTTGCTTATAGTCTGTACCATTGTCGTCTTTAGTCCTCATTTCTGTGAAAGTAATTTTCCAACTAAAGTGATAGGATCTGTTCATGTTCATGCTGGGAACTAACTAGACAGCTGCATGACTGCAGTATTTATTTTAACTTCTGGAAACTATGGGACAATTTAGTAATTTCTGATTGTGCAAAACAAACTATGTATTTCCTTTCTTTACAGTTTTTATTTTCACTGAAATGTTCAGATGCAGCAACTTAGTCATAAGAGCTATAACTTTAGTGACTAGTGTAAATTTATGACAGCTGAATATTTCTGAGTCACTAAATATTAATATTACTACTTCTGTGAGGTCCCTACCTATGTTTTAGTTACAACTGCTGAAGAGTCCAGAAAATAATTATTTTATTCACTGTCCCTCTTCAAATAAGAAGGGTAAATTTTGTTGTCAGTATGAGAAGGTTACTTCTGTCTTTCTCAGTAATCAAACATGCTTTTGTCAAAGAAAAGATCTCCCTTAGCAGACAAACCTTTGCCCTCTAACCCCCATTAATACCTCCTTTATTTCCAGTGGGAAGAAAACCCACTCAAATGAAAGCATCATCAGGTAGCACAACCCAAATTCCATCACCACCCTACAATGACTTCTTTCCTGGTAGCACAATTATACACTGTTAAAGTGCTTAAAAGGATTTGGAAAATGTGATAAATTGAAAACCAATATCAAAATGATTATTAAAAAGGTTGCTTAAATGACTAATGTAGAACCACGCAAGAAGCAGACAAAGGCATTTCAGTTTGGAATCTGGAGAGCTCCACTAATACTTCTAGGACCCGCCCCCCCCAAATCTAGAAAAACTAATTCTTGCTTTTTCTTACCTAAGACTATTTCTCTTTTATTCATATTGACTGCACACAAAGTGCTCTGGAGTATTTTTATTGCAATAGCTTTAATAAGATTCAATAAAACTGTATGACAGAAACCCTCCTACCTTCACCCTCAGACTCTGGCTAAAACGCTATTCACACACTCAGCCAGACAAGACGAAGAATGAAGATGGCTTTCCTTACACAACACACTGACATAGTATTCCACTTTTTATAACAGGAAATGATGGTTTATTTTCTGCCTTTCCACAAGATGTAGAAGTTTTGCTTTTTGTACAAAACCAAAATGCTCATGACCAGGGATATGCTGGAAATTCATGACACAGAGGAACATGGAATGGAACTTCTGATCTGCACATGAAAAAATGCTGCCCCAAAATTCCCAGGATATACTTAGCTAATCTGAATCTAAACAGTGTTTGACTACTTAGTAGGAACTCTGAATAGACAGAGACAAAAATATCTTAAGCACAGAGTTACGGCCGCTTAGTGATAATTTGTGTCTTTCTGGAACACCGAGTTCAGCTTAACTCAGATGTCTAAAAAACCAGAAATATAAACCATTTCAAAACACAGAGACTAAGAAAAGGACAAGGAATTCATGCTGCTATAATGGTAAGCCATTCAACTCCTACAGCAGGCATTAGCCACACGGCATTAACGACAAGTTTTTTACATGAAGAAAAGGTACGGTACCCAGCTCACCTGTAAGCAGTATAAAGCAGAGAGTAAAGCAAGCCTCTCCATGTCTAGACATGACAGAGGAAAATAAGGACCACAAAAGCTCCTTTTCCTTTATTGCCTCCAATGAGACTATTTCAGGCCCAAAACTGCCTGTTTACATGCATCTCCCCAGAATTTCTTTCCTTGACACAGCTTCATACTCCTACTTCTCCTTCCTCAGCTTAGTCCAACATCCCTTTCAAGTACTCTCTTGACCAATATAAAAATATTTTTCTTCCCCCTGTCTTCCTGCTCTTTCCCTTTAGTGTTCTGATTCCCCATTCCTTTGTTCTGTACCAATAATGCTACCAAAATCACATGATAAAAAGACACTCAAAAATCCCTTCTGAACTTAGGCAAACATACTGTCCCATTGTACTGTTCCACATACAGCAGAAGTATGGCTTTCAAACATCCTCACAGATCTGCAAAGGATATATTTCAATTTATTATCTTTCTGAAAAAATTCAAAAGTCTTTCCAAAGTCACTATACAAATTAGCACAGGGTATTTCCAAAAATGAAAAGACCTCTTAGGAGTCTGACAGCAGCATCTGACTCGTAACTTATTTCCGTGCTTCTCTCAGGCTTGCCAGATGTTGATACAGCCTATGTTCGGTGACCACAGAACATTTCCGTAAAGCAAGTCACTCTTGGCAGTGGGTTACTTGCAATACTCTTACTCAGTCTGGCTGTATATAATTTTGGTGCAAGAGCATTTGACATGTAACAAGCCAGAGATACCTCCACAAACTTTTCCAATATTGCTTTGCCAACAGGACAGAGTCATGTTTCACTCGAGATAAATATCATAACTAACAAGATCAATAAAGCCTCAGTCTGAGAACTGTGCACAATTTCCTACTCGTGCATCGAAGCAAGCAGTGGTATATGAAGTGGGGATTTTTTAAAGCAGTATTAGCAGGCCAGCTGGGGAACCGCAGAGCAGTACCCTATTCATTCAGAAGGAAGGGCTTCCCTGGGGTAAAGGGTGCTGGCTGCATCACTGCTGTGTACATCTGTTCACATGTTGGAGTCTGTGGGAGCCCAGCAAGATCCTCCTAAATTTACAACAAGCGAGACTCTGGACAGAAGGCTCCCTAATAGATGTCTGTCTATCTGTTTGCATGTGTCTATGTGTGCATGCTTTACAAGGGTAGAGATTGTGCTAGGTTACAAAATTCTGACGATGCAGTCATGCACCAATTTACATTTTAAACCCAGAGTCCTTAGTTTGTAGCACTTAAAGAAACAAGTTCAGGGAGCTGAGATAGATAAAGAGATACAGTCAGACACAAGCTAATGTGAGCCACTAAAAATATATGCATATGAATGTGAAAACAATTTTTCACTTTTCTGTTTCAGTAAGTTTTTAAAATGCCACATTATATGGGAGATACAATGGAGATGCTTTTTATTTCTATCTTAGGTGGAAAAGTATGTGAAAGCCTGATGACAAATAGATTAAAGTGCTGTTGCAGGACTCAGTTAAATACTGTAAAATCATATATGCGTGTACACGTAAGTATGCCAGGATGGAATGGTTTCCCTAAGTAAAATAATACTTTTGTAAGTGAAAACTCAGCTAGAACTCAATCTGGCCACTGTTGTAAGGGATAACAAAATACGTTTTTACAAATACATTAACAAAAAGGGAACTAAGGAGAATCTCCATCCTTTATTGGATGTGGAGGGGAACATGGCCACCAAGGATGGGGAAAAGGCTGAGGTACTTAATGCCTTCTTTGCCTCAGTCTTTAATAGTCAGACCAGTTGTCCCCAGGGCATTCAGCCCCCTGAGCTGGAAGACAGGGACAGAGAGCAGAATAAACCCCTCATAATCCAGAAGGAAGCAATTAATGACCTGCTATGCTACCTGGACACTCACAAGTCTATGGGGCTGGATGCGATCCACCCGAGAGTACTACGGGAGCTGGCAGAGGAGCTTGCCAAGCCACTCTCCATCATTTATCAGCAGTCCTGGTTAACAGGGAAGGTCCCAGATCACTGAAGGTCAGCCAATGTGACGCCCATCTACAAGAAGTGCTGGAAGGAGAATCAGGGGAACTACAGGCCTGTCAGCCTGACCTCGGTACCAGGGAAAATTATGGAGCAGTTCATCTTGCGTGTGCTCACCAGGCAGGTGCAAGACAACCAGGGGATCAGGCCCAGCCAGCATGGGTTCATGAAAGGCAGGTCCTGCTTGCCAACCTGGTCTCCTATCACCAGGTGACTCACCTAGTGGGTGAGGGAAAGGTTGTGGGTGTTATCTACCTGGACTTTAGTAAAGCCTTTGATATTGTCTCCCACAGCATTGTCCTAGAGAAGCTGGTGGCTCGTGGCTTAGACAGGTGTACTCTTCGCTGGGTCAAAAACTGGCTGGAAGGCTGAACCCAGAGAGTTGTGGTAAACGGAGCTAAACCCAGTTGGCGGCCAGTCACAAGTGGTGTTCCCCAGGGCTCTTGGGTCTGATCTTGTTTAATATCTTTATCAATGACGAGGGGATTGAGTGTGCCCTCAGTAAGTTTGCAGATGACACCAAGTTGTGTGGGAGCGTTGATCTGCTTGAGAGCAGGAAGGATCTGCAGAGGGTTCTGGACACGCTGGATCCATGGGCCAAGGCCAACTGTATGAGGTTTAACAAGGCTCAGTGCCTGGTCCTGCATTTCGGTCAAAACAACCCCATGCAACAATACAGGTTTGGGGAAGAGTGGCTGGAAAGCTACCCAGTGGAAAAGAACCTGGGGGTGTTGGTTGATAGCCAGCTGAACATGAGCCAGCAATGTGCCCAGGTGGCCAAGAAGGCCAACAGCATCCTGGCTTGTATCAGAAACAGTGTGGCCAACACGACTAGGGAAGTGATCGTATCCCTGTACTCGGCACTGGTGAGGCCGCACCTCAAGTACTGCATTCATTTTTGGGCCTCTCACTACAAGAAGGACATGGAGGTGCTGGAGCATGTCCAGAGAATGGCAACGAAGCTGTTAAAGGGACTGGGGCATAAATCTTATGAGGAGCAGCTGAGGGAACTGGGGTAGTTTAGTCTGGAGAAGAGGAGGCTGAGGGGAGATCTTATTGCTCTCTACAACTACCTTAAAGGAGGTTGTAGCAAGGTGAGTGTTGGTCTCTTCTCCCAAGTAGCTAGCAAAAGGACAAGAGGAAATGGTCTCAAGTGGTGTCAGGGGAGGTTTATATTGGATATTAGGAAAAAATTCTTCACCAAAAGAGTGGTCAGGCATTGGAACAGGCTGCCCAGAGAGGTGGTGGAGTCACCATCCCTGGAGGTGCTCAAAAAATGTGTAGACGTGGCACTTCGGGACATGGTTTAGTAGACATAGTGGTGTTGGGTCGATGGTTGGACTTGATGATCTTAGAGGTCTTTTCCAACCTTAAGATTCTATTCTATGAATTATTTCAAGCTTGTTACTAAAAAACACGTAAGACAGGTAGTTCTCAACATGCAGTTATAAAGATAAGAACCAGAAACCATCATCAGATTTCTTATGACAATGTACATAGACAACATTAGTAGTGAGGAAACCTCACGTTACTGGAATTTCATTATTCCCTTTCTCTTCAGGAGAAGAATGAAGCAGCTTAGCAAGTATTTTCACAGTTTTCTTCCCCAGTATTACCAAAGGGACAGAAGCTCCTGTGTAACAGACCCTTGCAAGAGCAAAAAACATTAGATTGGAGCTTTTTCTGAAACAGCATATCTAAAGCATCCTGAGTTATTGCATTTTCTAAGTTCAGTAACATGTGTTTTGTGAGCAATAACAAAGTTGTGTCTTTCTTTTCCCCCATGTAACCTCTCTGATCGCAAAACTATAAAGGCCTTGGGTAGTTCCAAAGTCCAAACTTTTATAAAACAGAATGGAGCTGGGAGCACCCTATCTAAAGACACTGACTTTAATCTCCAAAGAGTTACCTGGCAAAACACCAGAGAGAGATGTACCAAATACTCCAACCAAGACACATTTTAAACCCTTGCTTGAAGATTCAATCCATAAAGCCTTAAATCTATGTACCTACAATCACAATACAGATATGAGCCAAACCACTGAAACTGCCACGTTATCAAAGTCTACAGATTGCTTTTTGTTCTGCAAAACAACTTTTAGAAAAGTGATCAGAAACCAGTGAACCGTTCTCTTTGACCTTGAGTTACTCAGTGCATCACCCTCTTGGAAATGATCCTGAAAAAAAAGTTGTGCCCCAGCCAGGTTTCTTGATAAAATCGTAACTGGTATTCATTATGCTCTTGCGTCCATGCCCTGTAAGGTCTGAAAGGGCAGAAGTGAAAATACACGCTTGACAAGTTTTCTACTTCCTCTAGCGAACTCACTTCTACTGATATTATTCCTGTTTTTCTGATCACATACAAAATCATTTGGGGCTTAGCTAGTCTTTTTGACCTAACCTACCTACATGGAAAATGTCACTTAGTATACATTGTGTTACATTCAGCAGTTTACCTCAATGTTCCAGGATGGTGGAACTTTCCAACCCGAATGAACAACAGAATTACACGTTCATAAGTCGTACTTTGTATACTCTTCAGTCTTTTGTATATTCAGTGATTCCTTCCAAAAAATTTAGAACAAAGTTTTATGAGCCCATGCAATGTGGGTTTTTGTCTGAAAGAGGAAAATATATAAAACTTTATGCA
Source organism: Aramus guarauna (assembly GCA_013400195.1). Classification (NCBI taxonomy): domain Eukaryota; kingdom Metazoa; phylum Chordata; class Aves; order Gruiformes; family Aramidae; genus Aramus; species Aramus guarauna. The sequence goes on along the minus strand of VXBL01003992.1, from coordinate 27,075 downwards.
CCTTTACTAATTATATTAATCTAGAAAATTATTTCAAACATTAAAGTGATCCTGCCTTCAGGATTATGGCAACACAAATAGTCATAGTTTAGTCTGTTTTACATTTTAAGTAGAGATTCTTATTTATGGAAAAATACAAAAAAATTCAAAAAACCAGCATAGGATCGTCATATGATCATCTCTCAACCTATTTGAAAATAATTTCTTGAATGATTCATTTTCAATTAAACTATAGGCATTGCAATTTCTTCCTTCTTACGTCCCATATAATTTCAGCTATGTAATACAGACTCTTCAAACTCACGTATTTTACAAATATGACTGAATTCTATTCCTTCTGGTATGCCTGAGTTCTGTAGTTTAGGATTAATGTTTGTTATTCATGCCATTTTCCATAATAAAATCTCCCCCTTAGCAGAGCATAAAGTATGCAAAATTTATTATGAAGACTTTCACAAAGAAATCCTTAATTTCAAAAAAGGTCTTCAACACTTGTTCATTTTGAGGGCCCTTAAACTGGGTATAGTTTGTAAATGCTCTGTCTCACTCTGGGAGATTTTAATGTCTGAAATTCATACTGAAATTTCATAATCTATGTGAAGTGTGTATTTTCTAAGGATGCCACTGTAACTGATTAGGAAGACTGTTTAGCTCAAAAAGATTTTGTAGAATAAAAGTATCTGACAGAAACTTGGCCTAGGGTATCAGCCATATTTCAAATTAGATTGACACTAAATCAGAAATAAAGTGATTGGTCACAAAGGACAGAGTGATTTTGAATATATATAGTTATTGTGCCCAGTTATGCAATAATATAAACCAGAATGAATGGTAAACTATATTTTAGTACTGAAATGTAATTTTTATATATATATATATATGTTAAGCCCAGGACATATATGGGCTTACATATAAAGTCAGGACTGACCTGTCTGCGATGCACTCTTTTTCTTTTTATAATCTGGTGAGATATCTGTGTGCTCTATTGCACAACAGCAGCCTTGAAAGCACCATGTTTTCCAGCATTCCAGAAAGAACAAAAAGAGCAGCAGAGAAGCACTCCAGAAGGTACAGCATGGTACAAACAGTGAGCAGTAAACAGCTCTCAAGTGCTTGCTGTGTGGGAGAGACCACTTGCTTACCCGTAACACACAAATTCACTAGGCACACAAAAATTGCCCTCACTGTTTTACCTTAATCTATTATTCAGTTCTCCACTCTACTTCCAGTTTTTCAGCAATTCCGAGTTCCAAGTGGATTTTTAGCTCAATGACCAGAGGTGCAGGCACAGCAATGAAAACAGAGGAAGACAGGAGTTCCAAAGCACTCGGTGACCTGATTGACTGTGATGGCTTTGAAGGAGTGTGCTTGGATTATCAAAGACAGATGAAGTTCAGGAAAGGGTCACCAAGAACCCACCTCAGGATATTTCAGTGTCCTTTTCTTCCAAAGCACATTTTATGGGCCATCATAAATGTCATATGGATTGCAAATGATGGACAAGCTTAGTCACCTCCATGATACAAAAAAGATTAATGCACATTAAAAACCTTTAAATGCAAACTGTGGGTTTAGAAAAAAATAAGAGAATTATATTGTTAAGTCCAGAGTGTTTTTTTAAAAAGAAATACATTTTAAACCAGACTTACAGCACTGGCAAATTTTGTTCCTGGAGTCTAAAGTAACACTTACAGACAGCCATGAAACTAATACGCTCAACCACAGCCTATTCATGCTAGGCAACAAAGACAGTAAAGTAGTAAAACTTAAATGATTTAGGTAATAATTAATATCAGACCTGGATAGGGTCTTAATTTGCTATCAATGTTAAGTCACAAATTATTAAATTCAAACTATGTTCACATTTGAGGAAGTGAGGAATTGCCAAAGCCAAGAGTTGGTTTGCTTTTGGGTTTTGTTTTGGTTTTTTTTTTCAAACTAATAGATTTTTCTGTTCTGCTGCATCACATATCCAATTTTAGGGATTAATTTATGGGCAATACTGTCTTATGTCTACAACTGCTGGCACTGTGACTGGTTCATAAAGTCTATTAGAATTCTGAATTAAAAAAGAGAAAAATTTCCAGTATTACAGAAGTTACCTAACTGTAATTCAAGTAAAAGTTACAAAAAGACAACAGTTAAAACTTCTTCCATGGTTCTTCCACTTATGAGCCAATGACAAAGAATACATAAACACAACATCCAGTTGCCACACAGGCCCCTTCTGTATGAGCTTGGGTGCATGGGTTCTATAGGCATCTATGGATTTGGATGGAGCTCTAACAGAAAACAGCAGGCCAAAGACGGTAACATTATCTCCTGAGAATGTAGCAGAAGAAAATTTTCCAAGGACTAATAAGCTCTGAAGACTAGTACTCATGCTGAATCTGCAATAACTAGCAAATTCAGGACAACAACAGTCTGTTCAATGAATTCAGTCAGTGACTAAATGAATGTGTTGTGCGAATAGTTATCTGCTTTTAACAATATTGGCTTGGTTCTACTAATAACAACAGCTTAATGAGTAAAAGGTGTTTGAAGTAGTTATTGTTTCTCTCTGCCTCACTTCAATTCCCTATCAGGGAAGAGGGAATTTACAAAACAGTCCTTAAACTACCTGTAACATTCTAACTTGAAGCCCCAGCTCAGAGTATAGAATCTCTAATCACTGGTGAAGAAGAAAGATACACAATTTTCAGCTTTTAATGCTCTCATGACATCTATCTTACTGATTCAATCCCTGTCATTAATGGCAGAGGCTTCCAATATAATCCATGTATGTGTGTATTCATGTAGTTTGTAGTGTGATTTAAATGTAACAGAAATAAAATAAATATACGCATTGAGTTTACCCTGATGCCATTTTATATACACTTCTTTTGAAGAACACTGTTATAATCTTGAAAATTTCAATTAACTAAATTTAGGTAGGAAACACAGAAGAATATATATACTCTTCTGCTTTTTTATAAGCAATTGCAATGGATGCTAAACCATAAAAGCCTACAAAAAAAGAAAAAAATTGTCATGACACCACTAACCTCATTTCACTAAATTACATTTCCATTTTTTGACTTTTGAATATTTCTGAGAAAAAGATTTATAGTGAAAGGAGAAATTTACCTGAGATGCTGATCACATATGTATTTATATTGGAAGTAAAAATTATTTCTTCCCTTAAAATCAAAGGCTATTCCACCTTATCTGTGGAGAGTACCTTCCTCTCCTTCTATTCAGCGCAGTAGTACGTGATATACAAACCCCTGATGCTGTTTCAGCTTCCTTGCAACTAAAATCATCAGGGTTTGCAGACAGACTCACAGGGGAAGGAGGATAGGTCATGAATGCTCAAGGCCACTACAAATCTTACAGGACTACACTTTCCTGAAAGTAATTTTTTAATATTGGATGGTCAACATGTGGATTGTATGCGGCTACAAGTATCAACCCACAATGGCATTAGTGGTGGTTTCAGAATCCTTGCAAATTCTGTAGCTATTTCTGGCTTGCCAGTGAAGTTTAGAAAGAAATCTGCCTCTTCCTCTACATGTGTATTCTCTACAATTTATTTTCCAGTGTGCTTTAATTCTTTTTCTTAACAACATGGCCTAGATCGAAGCCACAGATGTACATTTATTTTAAGATGCTCAAAGTATCAAACTGAATTTGTATAAATTTTATGCAGAAGCTGTTGGTAATTTCCATTCCAATCTGTTTCTGCTGTAGAAACAAAGCAAAATTCAAAAAAGTAGAACACCAACTTGGTTTCCCCAGTGTATTTCCAGTCTAGCTTTCAATTTTGACTTGCTTTTTCAAGAAAGACACTCCTGCTCCTTGAAAGTGTAAGACTTCTATTCTACCAGGTGCCTGAAGTACACCAGTGCAAGATTTCAGAGCCATGGCTCCAGGCTAGAGTCAAAATATTCTTGTCCTTTCTCAGGGCTCTGACTCTGCACAGCCCAGCAGTGACTGCAATTTAACTCATTCCCCAGATTCAGCTATGATCTGAATTTTCAGCAGCTCCATAGGCAGATCATTTGTAGCTTTCCAAAAGGATACAACTTATTTTAAAACCTACTGGCTCAACTGTTTCCCACAGCAACAAAACCAGATTTTCATTTCAGCACCTGGTCAAATAACTTAAAGTGGTTTGAAGTTGAGCTGAATCTAGCTCTAAAATAAAACTGTCTTTAAACTTTGGTAAAATTCTACTTAGGAGCTTTGTCTAACCACAAAAAAAACCTATTCACAGGTAATTACCTTCTTTTGAATTCATCACACAAACCCCAGTTCTGGCTGCACACTGAATGGTGAGCACTGTGGTAGATTTAAAGATACAGCACAAAAAGAAGTCAAATGTTTTGACCATCTTTAAAACAGGGCAAAAGGAGGAGCCAGGCTTTCATAGGTCAGTCAATTTATACAGTTCCTGGAAAAATAGGGAGGAAAATATGCAAAACTATTGGTAAGCATCCAGAAAGTAACACAAATGATTTGCCACTAAACAACAGCTATATCAATCAAAATTAATCCTGTCAGATAACAACTAGGCTTGCAGGTAAGAGAAATCATAGCTATCTTGATGGTTTGTAAGAGTTTCTGCAGTACCTCACATCACGTTCTCAGAAAACCGTAAGGAAACATGTTATAAATAAAACTACTAGAGAGCAAGTACAAAACTTGCTGGAAAATGTTAACTAGGAATACTTCAATAGTTCACTGACAAATATGAAGGATTATATATTGATTTTTCCTTCATGGTCTGCCTCCTCCTCCAGCCTTCATATTTTTAACTCTCTGGTCCCAAATTTGCCATGAATGTCTTCACTCAGGTCTTTATTCTGGCAGAGTAGGAAGCAGTAAATAAAAGTCTACTGCTGAAAAAACAAAAGTGTAGTACAGAGGTTCAGCAAACTCAGACATTAATCAGACTTGGCTTCTCTTACACATAAAGGACATTCTGCACGTTACACCATGCATTACTGCATGCGTTGAGGGGATGTCGGGGCCAAGCATCCTTGATACACCAGAAGCAGTTAATCACAGCTGCATCTACCTCCTGGGGCATGTAATGCCATTTAGTCACGGTACTTAACAAGGGAGCTCAAAGGCAGCGATGGTAGACCAGGGTAGCAGTAGTGTTGAATAAGTGGCATTGTTCCTTTTCCTACTCACTTTTCTTTCCTTTTTCTTTCATTTCCTCCCACCTCCTGATTTCCCCCGCTCTCTTCCTTAATTTTAGATGAAGAATATCCCTACAGATTCCCATTGTACGATTGATTGGCCACCATTAAGCTAAGGCAAGAAGTATTACTGATTCTGCTATGCCTGTGAGTATTTGAAACAAGAGTGAAGGTCCCTTCCTTTCTGAGTATTTAAATCATATTAACTAATCAACACCATCCAAAGTCGTGCTCTCTCACCTGCAAGTGCCTAACAGTGCAACTGCTTCCCTCACACATCACAGAGTACATGAAACTCTACAGAGTTATTTCTAAATCCATCCCAGACAGCAGACGAATTCTTTCCTTGCCCTAGCTCTGACCCTGGCTTCCCTAGGCACATTGTGCCACATCACTACCCACTAATGCCTGAAGCACATGCTCAAAGGCAAGAGCAGCCCTCAACTGTCATCTCTCCTTACTGTCTGCTCTACACTGGAGCTTACTAGCCTTTTCTTTGATGGCACAACTGCAAGGTTCAGCTGTGCTCCCTTTCCTTTAGAGTTGTGAACAGAGCAAAAGGTGTCCCTTGCACAAGCGATGCCATTCCAGTTGCTGTCATGCTGGTTGGATTTAAAAAGTGCTGAGGGAGAGGACAGCTAATATTGCTTAATGTAGGAATGTGGTTATTTCTCAATCAGCCAGGGACAATTTGGTGACACATAGACAATGATTTATTTTGAATAGGCAAGAGCACATGAGCTACCACAGAAGATTCAGCTGTTTGTGTAGAGATTCAGAACTACAAAACCTATATCCGTCCATCAAAGGAGGAATTAAACATCATACTGTATCTGCTAGTTCCCACAAATATAAATTTCTAGAGCCTTGCAGAATTTTAATTGGTGAAGAGAGATATGGGGGATCTGCAGTCGTTCAGTAATGAAAGGGTGTCAGGAAACTTCTTGGAGACCTCTTAGAGGGAAGCAAAAGCAAAGCAGTCTTAGAAAAATATGCCATCATAGAATAAAGGCATAAAATACAAGATGGTTGGTTTGCTCCCACAGAAATGGTCAAACACAAATTGTCTGGCAGACAACAGTGAGAAGGTGAATATAGCATTATGCTTATCCTTATAGAAAAAAAATCTTAGTGTATTATGTACCACCTCTACACTTGGTACATACAGTGACAGATCTACGTGATGGTTTGATTAAATGGAGGGGGATACAATGTCTGATCATATTTTTTTTTTTATAGTGAGGATGGGTATATTTAACAGATAAAATGCCCAGTGTATAGATGGATGAGGTTTTAGATTCAGGATGAGTTTTGCCTGGACACAATATTTGAGGGCGGATGGATAGCAGAGAGGCAAACCACCTGCAGTGTGGTTGGATGGACTTAGCATGTTCCTGCAGAGCAGAAACAGAATATAGGTCTGGCTGTCCTTGAACCAAAAGCAACGGCTAGCCATGGGCAAGTATTGCTTGGGACAAAGGCTGCTGAAAACTGAGCTTTCAGAGACTGGGTAGACACTTTCAGATGTGAGACAAGGTCTCACATCTTTGGCCACCATGGATGTGGCATGCCCACCATTCCTTTCATGTACTGAAAGACTTCAGTAACTCCCTGCTATACACCACAGGAGAAAATATACTGTACCTACCTCTATTTCTGAAGCAAATTATTTTTGAGATCAAATAGTTCAGTTATGAAGTTTGTAACTTGGTTATTCACCGCAGTATAGTAAGTACAGTGCTTAATACAAGTAATACACTGAGAAAAAAATGAGACACTACAGAGGAATTAAAGGAAAGGTTCATTAGTTGACTGACATAAAATTTTCTAGCTTGGAGCACAATAATTGATGATATATAGAAAGAGAGAAGGCAAGAGACTGTCAGAGAAAGAGCATGTATAGTCTTTTATCTAGACATCACAATGATTTTATTTTTTTTTTAAATCTAATAATTACACCAATAATTGAAACTGAATTGCTTACACTACTGAAAATACATATAGAAAGATTGTAATCCACTCTGCAGTTGAGGGTAGTGTAATCATGAAGCTGCAGTCACATTACTGCTCTCAAAACAGCTGCTGCCATCTATTCTCAGTAGAGATGAACCTAATTGTACCTTACTATGATACCTATTTTCAAAATGGCTATGTCCTCACGTTATATCCATGTGAGGGAAATCAAGCTGATTCTGAGATGATGTCCCCTAATGTTTCGGAAACTGTGATGGATCAAATCTCAGGGACAGACAGAGAAATCATTTCACAAGTCCCCAGACAAGTAACAGCTACCTTGAAAAAATAAAGGACAGAGAAATTAAAATTATCAATAACATAAGGTGTTACAGATCCTTAATTTTACAGAAAAAGAGTAATTTTTACACTTAGAATTAAAGCATTCTGATCCTTTGCAATGCAGCTAAATATAAAATCCCTACCAGACGCATCTAAATCATTTTCTCTTACATTGCTTACTAAAATATTTATCTGAGTAGAATCTATAATTTGAGTTATGCAACCATTAGCGCTATCACTTTTACAACTGAATGCAATAGGGAAATGCAGAAATCCAGATCCAAAATAGAAATAATAATCTGCAAAATAGCATTTCAGTTAACACACCTCAGAGTGACAATTTTCAACAGACAGCCCACTGGAGACAATGAGCATTCACACTCATCTCTGAAACAATGCATTTAGCAGTAGGTGGATAAAATGGGGGTAAAAGCCAAGAAAAACAGAATTTTGGGGAAGCATTTAAGTTCTTAACATCTTGACTCGTTTTTCATGTACATGACTCAGCATCACTTCAATTGCTTATAAAAAAAATCATGCCTAGTTTTGCTTAACTGTGCTCTAACTTTAAACTGGAGACAGCATTTATGGTAAGCATAACCTAATTGATGCTTATGAAATGATGAGACCATTTAGACAGATGTCTGATTCTCCCTGGACATTTTTTCTCCAGGAGAAACAAGAAAGGCCTGCAGCCTTAACTGTATTTTCTGAATTTATGGTGGCAGATCTGTCCATCTGGATTAGTGTCATCTGCCCTTTTAGAAAAATATCAGTGCCTGTAAGGCTTTCAAAGATAAATTATCTATGTGAAGGAAAGATTCCATGTTGACATACTGATTTTTTTTTTCTATTAAGATAAACTCCAATTAAAGGTTTTCTCCAAAAAGGCAATTACATTTACAACTTCCATCAAAACTAGGTACTAAAAATTTGAAAGCATTAAATGTTACTACGCTTAACACTTCACAGATTGTCTCTAAAAGTTATAAGGTCTTCATAAAAAGAGCTAACTGACAAGGCAAATACGTTATTATTGCAGCTGTGATACTTGGGCAGAATCACTGAAGCTGTCTTGAACCAGAGTTGGAGAAGTGGAGCTCACTAAAGCGGAGCAGTTTGCAAACAGCAATAGAGCTGTCCGTTGCAGAAGTATTGCAAAGCTGAAATAACATAGCAAATACACCCAGCCTTTATGAAAAATACAAAGATAACAATCGTCAAATAACTTGCTCACTGGTTCAGCATCTGTAATCAAATAATACAGACAAAATTCTTTTCATAGAAAGAGATCCCACCAACATATCCACTGCAGAGGGTAACGTTATAAGCATCCTGTAAAAGCACTAGCTCACAGGCTCAGGCTGGTAATGCGATGTACCTCGTGTACACTCAGACGCTTGCACATAACAGCTGGATGTCACTTTATGTGCTACTTCTTTCCCTGTGCAAATGCAACCCAATAAATTCATTAACGCTAAGATGACACGAATAATATTTTATTAAAGGCTGAAGGGATAAGAGTGCATAATGTGGACAGTAATGTGCTACCTCCTTCTCCTAGCAGAGAAGCATGCATAAGTATGCAAGGCAAGAAATGACAAATGAAATGCCTGTCCACTCTTGGTAATGCAGGAAAGACCATCAGCTTCTGTCTAGAAGTAGTGTGAATATAAAACGTAAGAGATTAGCACAAGCTCTTCCTGCTCTGTTTGACTAGTTACTCTCCATTTCTACAAAGAGATAAAAGAACAAAGGATCTCATAACACAGGATTTTTGAAGGACTACAAGGAAGGAAAAAAAAAGAGAGAAACAAAATCTATTAATTACAGATTTTCATCAGTCCTGGATTAGAGGCCCCATCTTCTCTGAAGGTTATAATTCACTGAAAGCAATAAGTACTAGTGCTACAAATAAGAAGAAAGAATGTAAAACTGGGTTAAAACGACATTAACATTTTTCAAGTAACACCCCTAACCACAGAACAGCTAACATCCTTTTAATAATTTAGCTCTTCAGATACTGTCTTCGCATGGCACCCAGTTAAACAGAAGAGGGTAAATTAACTTAAGCTCTTTGCACCTCCTGTGAAAATAGAGTGCTTAAAAACTTGTGGATGAAAGAATGCAAAACAGAAACGTAAATCAATGTTTTGATTTTTAAGCTGCCTAACTTCAAAAAATTACATTTGTGCATTTTTTCATTTACAAAAGTTTGCAAAAAGCATTCAAAACTAATAAAAACAATTCAGCAGTGTGGGCTGGTTACGCTAAGCAGAGTATTTCAACAGCAGCTATCTCCCATTATGAGATAGTCTACAACAAATGAGCAGTCATTGCTCAAGCTGTACTGCTCTAAACAATAAACTGAAGAAGCCAGTTATAATCTCATTTTATGCCTTCAGCAGCTAACACATCCTCTGGAATTTGTGGAATATAGTGAGAGTGAGCAGAAATACTTTGTTTAGCTTTCAGACATATAAGCAAAGGGATACAAGTACTGATACGTAGTTTTGACTTTGTGTTAGTGTACTAGGATACATAAATGAAAAGAAATGGGTTTTTTATTTAAACTGATTTACATTCTTGGCTGACTTTCTTTCTCACACTGAAAAGAAATATAAATGTTATTTATGCCCATAATAATGAAATAATAATGAGCTGAATTATTGTACAGGCATCAGTCTTGTATATGTTCTTGTTTTGAGATTCAGATTACAAAAATTACGAATTCAATTTTTAAAAAAGAAATCAAACCATACCTTCAGATGTGAATGCTGTTATTGTTGCTTACAAATAGCTATTTACATCACTCAAAATACAGTCAATAGCCATCTACCTTCTATATCAAAACAGGCTATTTTCTTCATGGGAATCTGAGATGAGAGTGTTTGTAGTCAGGAAGGGTTACACTTCTCAGTCAAAAACAGAAAGAAAGAAAACACCTGATAATTGAAAGATTAAATGCCAATTTCATCAATGGCTTTTAATATGCAGGCTGAAGGAACAGAGTTTATAAGCGGTGTATAAGGAGACTCTTGAGAAGAAGCTGCCTGCAAATTTGGTATTTGACAAATAAATCAAAGATTATAATTGCTCTATTATTAATACTTTGGATAATTATTCACAATAAGCTTGAGATTGCTGGAGTCACAAAAGTCTTAAAATGGAAAAAAAAAATAAATGTGTAATCAATCAGCTACCACTCTTGGTACTCATTCAGCCAAAACTTGATAGAAAGAAGACATGACTTCAGTATAACCACTATTTTACCCCTCCTAACAATCTGAACAGTAATTTATATATGAAAATGTGTTCAGTGATCTAGCCAACCTCTAAAGGCAATTCAACAATCATTTCACTTAGTGGACTGAAAAAAAACTTTACCCAAATTGTAGCATAGTTCTGCAGAAAATCGACATTTTTGTGTATATGCTTTTAAGACATCTGAGTACACCGCGCACACTGACACAAGAAGATGAATCTTACCACTGCAGGTGGAACCTGATGCATTTTTGCAGCTGGGGTTCCTGGGCGTGGGTAAAATTGATTAATAAACAAGCTTGGAAACCTGTACTGTTCTACAAGTTTCATTGTTTCTTGAAAATCTTCATCTGTCTCTCCAGGAAAACCACAGATGATGTCTGTAGCAATTGTTATTCCAGGCACTCTGTAAAGAAAGTGGAAAGGAGCACTGGATTAAGGACATGTAAAAGTCTTGGTCCCTTAAAACCTAGTGTACATACACTCATAAACCTTCAAATTTATCTACAGAAATTGAGACCTAAAATGATCTTTGGGAAAAAAATAACAAGATTTAAGTATCATTGCTTGATAATGAAAAATGCATTTGGTACTCAGCTGAGAGCACACAGAATAAAAGAAAGATATTGCAGCAAATATTGGATTAGGATTGTGACAGAAGAGTGTAAACATCTGGACCAACTCCTCCTTTATTCGAAATTATAGGTGCTCAGCAGAGCTTGTAAATTTCTTGAATTCTGATTGCTTAATCCACAAAATTTATAACGTCTGAGACTTAGCCACTAGAATTCATAAACTAATGTATTAGAGTGCTGCTATGAAAGTAGAACCAGATATCCAGACTGGCATGCCATATAACCTAGCAATTTTGAAACAATTGGCTTTGGAGCCAACAGGACAACTCTTAGTCACGAGTTAATTTCTAATTCAGTACTCCATAAAATCAGCCTATGCTTTGCTTTAAAAGGAAAACAAAATACTTAAGTTTACAAATGCACAGGCACTGAGGTCTCTTGCTGTTAAGCAAGGTCAACATTTCCTAACTGTTCCTCTTGGAGTGAATATGCAGAACCCTTACACGGAGCAGCTTAAGAGAGTGCAGCTAACAGAAGCAGCCAACAGACACAGCAGTTAGCGCAGCACGGCCCACTGAAAGCGGTGAAGAAAGTAAGGGGCCCTCAGTTGAAAATGTGCCGCAGTAAGTCTCAGACACGGTGGTGACACGTTACTGAGCATTTTCCCCAGCAGATGGTGGAGTAGCTGTCTCTGCTAGGATCAAGGCTTGCACCAAGACTGAGCTTCAGATGGTGTATGCAGCCCTCCAAGTCTCAGGCTGCTGGGAGTCCCTGGGGCCTTTCTCTGATGCCAAGAGAGACAGACCTCTGTCCTGCAAGAGCTGTGCCATCTTGGAGAAGCTGTGCCTCCAAGTGGAGGAGTTACAGGAGGAAGTGAGCAGGCTATGCAGCATTAGAGATGAAAGGGAGATAGACAGGATCTTCTCTGCAACTCAAGAGTTGAGGAGCCTCAGCCCCCATCTGCAATAGAGAAGCAGGTAGTGTCTATCCCCACTACCAAGGGAAGTGAAACCTCTGGAGAAGATGAAGGATGAAAGCTGGTGAGTTCTGACACCAAGAGAAAGGATCTCACCCCACCTAAGGACTTACAACTGCAAAATAGGTTCAACACCCTTGAAGTCTAAGAGGAGCCAGATGGGCCAACAAGCAAAGTATCTGGTCCACCTAAACCCTAAACCACGCACGACTACCAGGAAGAAGCAGCAAGTCATCGTAATGGGTGACTCCCTGCTGTGGGGCACACAGGCACCCATCTGTTGACCCAACCAATCATTTAGAGAGGTTTTCTGCCTGCCAGAGGCCAGGATCTGGCATGCTGTAGGGCTCATCTGGCCCTCTGACCACTACCTCCTGCTGTTATTTCACGTGGGCACAAATGATACTGTGAGTGGAAATCTGGGCAGTATTAAAAGTGACTACAGAGTTCTAGGGGCAGTAGTCAAGAGCATGGGGGCTCAGGTGGTGTACTCCTCGTCAGGAAACACTTTTTTATTGTGAGGTTGACTGAACAGTGGCACATGTTGCCCAGAGAGGTTGTGAAGTCTCTCTCCTTGGAGACATTCAAAAGCTGTCTGGACATGGTCCTGGTCAACCGGCTCTAGGTGGCCCTGCTCAAGCAAGGGGAGTTGGACAAAATGACCTCCAGACGTCCCTGCCAACCTCAACCCTTCTGTCATTCTGTGACATGGCCCAGAAAAATGACTCCTACAACCAAGAGATTACTGCATGGTATTTACAGAGCACTCTATGGGACTCAGGACGTATCAACTCAGTTTTCCAAATCTGACACTAGCCAGCTGGATGACCACTGCCCTATGAGAAACTGGGAAACCACAGCACTGTTTTGTATTCAGCCTGCTTGTGTGAAATGGGAATAATGATAAACCTCTTCTGCAGAGAGGCAGACATGTACAGTGTTCAGAAGTGCTCAGTGCTCCCTACTGACACAGATGAGACCTCTTCCTACAGCACTGAGTTGATTTCTACACTATCAGTAACAATGACGAACTGGAGAAAATATGATTTATGGGGAAAAGAACCCTACAAAGATATTGGTGGTATCTGACTTAAAGTTGGCCCTGTTTCAAATGCGGGGAATAGATGAGATGACTTCCAGAGGTCCTTGCCAACCCAAATAATTCTACAGTTCTTACACAGGCTACAGGCAAGGGAACAGCTGAGACAGATTCTCTTAGGGGTGAAAGGCATGAAGACCACTGCCACAAGCAAAGCTAACACCTGAGCTTAAGAAGGGTTCTCTAAGACTGTCTCCAACCTAAGAAATGGCTGGAAGGCTTCTCTTCCCTTCATCAGGCCAAGAGACAGCAGAACTGTAAATACAAACGCACGTAATCCAAATGACATTTATAAAGCATTTGAATGGCCAAAGAGAACTATCATTTCTTATTAGACTGTACATCACCACAGAAAAAATAATGCTGTGATTACAGTCCGTGAAGAAACTTGAGTTTGAATAGCTGAAAGAAAAATTTCCTGCAACAACGAGCTCTACTAGAACAAAAGAATCTGTTGGCCAAAACTTGAGAAAGGGGAAGCGAGGAATATTGTTCATAGTAATTTGATTAGGTGCAATATTAGAGCATGCATAGCTTATATTCACCACAGCAGCCCTCATACAAACAGTATATGGTAGTAAATATCTTTTGTGACTTTTTTTTTAATTTAAAAGCAATCCATTATTTATTTATTTAATTAAAGCAAATGTCTTGGTCTCCTTTTTACATATGTCAGCATATATATTTAGATACACAGGAATTTATGAGACATTATAGTATTAGAATCTTCCTTCACCTTTTCCTTATGAAAAGCCCCCCCCCAAAAAAATAAACAAACTCTTTCAATTAATTTTTGAGTCAATGAATTCAGATTCCATCATTTGAGATGAAATTAAAACATGGCATTTGAATGCCAAATCAAAACCAGTGTAAAACTGAACATTTTCAAGGAGTTGGTCCAATAACCGTAAGTGGGAAACACAAGCTGAATATTGCACACAACAGCAAAAAATCCCCAGAGCTGTTAGCTAAACAGCCTCAGTTACCATTCGTTTCTTAAGACTGACAAACTGCAAGATATGAAGTTCTGCTTGGTATCAAGTAACAATAAGATTCATTAGCTTTAAGGACTGAATGAACAGAGGAGCACTGTATTCTGCAACATGATTTTGTTCACATTGGAAATATCTTGTGTAGTAACAGTAAGCTTATGGAAGAAAAAGTAAATTACTTTATAAATCCGTATCACATAATATCAGCTGCCATTTCTCAGAACATTAACAGAACACTCACTAAATTTGACAAAACCATTATAACGAAGTTATTTTAACCATTTTAATGACACTACGGGCAACAGTCAAAGCATTTATTACCAATGGAAGTAGTAATATCATCCTTTACAAAGGTTTGGTTGTTTCTATAGCAACATGAATTATAAGGTCCAATCAAGCTAGATACAATAAAATATGCTCTTTTTCTCCATAACACCAGTTGTCATTCAGTTAAAAGGAAATTACATATTTTAAAAATTCATAAACTCTACAAATGTCTGAACTCCATTTGGTGATAAGGTGTTAATTATCTTAGTAATTAGATTTCTTCCTGGATGGAACTATTACACACAAAGAAAAGCTAGGGCATGAAAAGAGAGTAAGGACCACAGTACATTCAGGAACAGCAATTGATTACAGTTCAATCCAGTATACCTGCCTAAAATATGACACTGCATAGTGCATTTTTATACCCTTGTTGATTACATTGTTTAAAAAGTAGTTTTAAAAGGGGAGAAAAGCACAAGATTTCACTCAGAATAAAATCCAGTAACTGACAAAAATCAAGCTCAGCCTTTCTCAAAGCACTGACAAACAAAAATAAGTAGAATTGGTTCCACATGCGAAACATCATTTCTTGATGAAAAAAGAGGAAAAAAAGATACAATTGCAGAAAAATAGAAAACACATATATACTTGTAAATTAAAGTGACCTTTGCTCTGACAGTCTGAAAGAAAGCAGCATAAAATTTCTCATTGCATAGATTCAGATGATGTTTAAAAAATTGTCCCAGCTACGAAATAGGATGCAAAATTGTACAAGAATCAATTTCTTGTACATCAGCCAATATTAAATTGTTTTTTGAAATGAAATGCATTTTATCTATTCTAAAGTAAAGAAAGAAAAAAACTGTTGAACATCCCCGGTAAGCATTTTGTAACATTTATCAGACAAATGCATTTACGGTAAGCCTAAAAATTCAGTTGCAGCATGTTTTCTAGGGTCAGCAGAGAAGCTCTACAACACATTGTTCAGTAAACCAAGAATACACAGTGGTCCTTACGAAAGAGAAATTTATTTTAAAAAAAGCAGAAAGTTGCTTCAAACATACAAAAGGATGGATGCTCCTTATAGGCTAGCTAATGCAGGTATTCAGTCTGTTTCAATACTTCTGAGCATAAAATAACTTAAACTTTGCCAGCCATTTTAAAGCCTCATAATCCTGACAAACACCTAGAAAGACTGTGTGCAATCATTCTAACTGGCAATCATAAATCTTGCAAGTTTTTTTTTTTTCTCTGAAGACATGCTATTATCTCCATTCACTCAACTGTAGAAACAAAGAAAAAAACAGTTGCAAGTCGACTCTCGATTGGAACGTTTTACAATAAAATTCTGGAATTTCAGAAAAAAATTGAGGAATAATTAATGCCACTTGTTAGATAATACAGTGCTAATACTTAAGAGTTCCTCAACATTCTCTCCTTTATGTCCTACATAAATAAATCCCTTCCATCTACTCGCGCAGGTTTATGCTGTGCCATCCTGAACCAGACCAGCAATACAATCACCATCACCTTGGGCAGTTCTGACCATTCAAAAAGAAGCAACTCCTTCATCTTACATTAGTGTCCATTTTAGAGTGATGCTGTAAGGACCAGTACACCCAGAAATTATCATGAGCAAGTACTAAGAGGACAGATATCCAAAATCTCACAGAAAGGAGGAACAAATGTGTTTGAAAGGACACAGAAGAAATGCAACATCTTACCCCCTACCTGAAGAGGAACCAAGTCAGCCTCTCAGGTCAGAGAAAAAAGTGTTCTGCCTCCCAAAGGAGTGGCTGATACCTGGATGTAAAGTCTATCAGTGTGCTGTGGGTAACTGTTGCCCTGAGAATTGCCTCCTCACAGCTCAGAGGCATCTGAGTTAGCTTTAAACAAGTCCAGAAGAAAAAATCCGTCTGAGGTGAGCTCTGTGCTACTACAGCTAGGTAGGCTCCTGGAGCTCCCTTTGCTCAGGTATCTCTGTTGCATATCACTGACCAGCAAGCAGTGCGGGCATGCCCTCACAGTGAGGAGTTTCCTCCTCTTTTCTGCCCAGAGGACTTGGTTATTAATGTTAGAGAAAACAGAGAATGGACTAGCAGTAACAGGAAAGTACAGCAGATATTACAGTGACAGTTACCACAGACCGATTCACCAACAGAGGGAAGTTAGAGAACTCTTGATGGCATCTAAGTCGGGAGTGACATGCAGAATCCCTGGTCGTTTGATTTAGGAAAGAGATAAAAGTGTCAAGCTGCCAAAAATAATACAGTAGCCCCCCTCCCCTTATTTTCACGGAGCAAGATGTCTAAGAAATCAGCAGCAAAAGTGTGAAACTTGCTAGGATTCAGGTGTTACATGGATCATTTCATGTGGCTTCAGTCACAGAAAATATTTCCTTTAGCAATAACCATTACAAATCAAATCCATGCTCAGGGAAGAAATTATGTAAAGGAGCTAAAACGCAATTCATCAGCACCTTCGCCTACTCATGTCACTATCTGAAATTCTTTTGCATGATCACATATTCTTCCTACTTCCCCTTCAGCAATTAACATTTAAATCCAGCAATGAGTTAAAGCCACCAACACAATCTTAACCAATGTCCCCCACCTCCACCCCTCCCAATATATAACAAGTATAACAAAATACTCCCAAGTATAACACAATACTGCATTAGAATAAATAGCTATGCGAATAAATTTAAAACACTATGTGTTCTTACAGAAGAGCACAGAAACTGTGTGGAAAATCTAGAGTAATTAAAGTCAATACAAAAAATGCGATGACCTAGCAACTTCTTCGTTCTTGAATTAGAAATTTGCATTAAAAAAATGTTATGAAAAAAGTGCAATTCTTATGAAAATAAAACCAGTCCTCTCTGAAATGTTATTTCAGCCTCATACATTATTTTGTATTTTAGAACCTTTCTGCAGCATATGCCCATTCAGGGAACCTGCAAATGAAATCAAATTAATGGATGAGCTAATTCGAAGGTACCTGTAAGTTGGCCTTTCGAGTGTATTTACAGAACCTACCAGGCATCTCAATGTGCCATTTTGTGTTGGAGCTGAAGGAGATGTTTGTGTCTTCCCCATGACCACACACAGTCCTCCAGAAGTCCTTTTCCGCCCCTCTTTCTTTTTTCTCTACAAGGCCTAGTCTTGTGGGATTTCTGACTTAAACACGAGCTGGAGCTAGCACAAGAGAAACAGACTGCTCAGCTGGAAGTACTGCCTCTTTCAAAGGCTAGTAACACCAGGAAACCTCACCCTGCCTCTCTCTTGACTATATGGAGATTAACCTGAGACTGAAGCCACGGGAAGATCCCTACACTTCCAGAAAGGGATTCAGCCTACTTCTGCTTGAAATCCTCCTGCACTTCTCTCTCTCTCCATGGACTATGAACACAGCGCAATATACTCCTGTGTCTGGAGTTAGGGGAATAAACCTAAAAATAATTTCTGAAGCAGGGGTTTTTCCATCTTTTTCACTTTATGATTTACCCTAAATTATGCAATGGATGTACAGACTTCTAATAAATGGATATCCACTGACAATGTTTTTCTTAGTAATCTTTTCCATATGTGTTTAAAAGCAGTCCAGGATGTACAAGTTCAAAACCTCTGTGGCAGAAGAAAGAGCTCCTTTAAACCCTCATATCAATTGCTCAACTGATTTACACACAGAGTGAAACTGGAAAGTACCTCAGTTCAATGACAACAGACATTTCATTAACATTTCTGTGTGAAGCCTTTTAAATGATAGCAGACCAAGCTTTGCAGCTGGATATAAACTATCATTTGGTAAGACTGCTTATTCAAATGCAGCTATATATATCATGAACATTAATACTTAAGAAACTGATGTAAGAAAACAAGCAGTGCTATCAACTTCACCACAGAACTGATGTTGTTAATTATATGAAATTCCATTTAATGCTGCCATTTCCTTTTCCAGTGTTCAGTTGCTCTAGATGCATAATGACATCATCGAAATTATCAGGACAAATAGTGGGAGATTTTGCAACTGAATGTAGGATAAGTAGGGAAGCTCCAATCACGACTTCTCAAGAAAGACTTTTTAAAATATTAGTATAAAATTCAGCAGTAAAAGTATAAATGGTAAGACAGGACAGGCATTTCACAGACTGTGATACAATCTAAAACAACAGACATGGCAAGATATTGGGGTGAACATGGCCAGGAAGTCAAACCTCAATACAATAAATATAAATAATGTAAAAGTAGTATCCATTTCTACACTTACATAGTTAGCACTAATATTTTTGACTTCAAGCTTTGTTTAAGTCTGAGGGACCTTATGTCTGCTTCTATCAAACTGTCCATCACATCGAGCCAATTGAAAGATGAATTCACTGCATTTTGATTGAATTTCTATTAAATATATAATAAACTGTATTGGAAAAAAACCTAAATGCGTACTACATCCAATAGTGTCAGATACAATCACATATTGAGAAAAATGGGTGAAAGCTGGGGCCTCACTCTAAAAAAGAAAGCTGCTTATATTTAGTGCAAGAAAAAGGTTATTTAATAAACTATCATGCTTAAATTTCATTATTTCTAAACTGTGTTGCATAGTAGTTATTCAGCCTTTCAGTTTTGATTGCTTTTAGAAAATTTAGACCTGTTTATGGTGTATATTTTTCTATTAAATACAATAGCATGAGATTCCACTCTGGCAGGACACCTGCTAACATCTTTTATTCATGTACGTGTTCCCACTGCAAAGCAATTATATTATTTCAAATGTATTACAACGTTCTCTATTACTGCCTAACACAACTCCAGGTTGTCTCACAAATCAGTTCTCCTTCACCTTGCAGTTTGCCTTCATCAAAGTGAACATAACTTTATGTTCTTACTATTTGTAAAAGTCTATAATGATTTCATTTATAAGTCAACTCACCTAATTACTTTCACCCGACCATTGAAACACTGAATACCAGCAGACATCTAAGCAAGTCATATTTTGTTTATGTGCGTAAAACACATAATTTTAAGACTTATTTTTTTAAAAATTGTTTTCACATCTTGGATCCCATTTGTCTGAAACTGATGCCTAAGACACATCAACCAGACAAAGAAATTGTAATGCCATATTGTTTAAATGTTGGAGATTTTTAAAAAATAACAAAACAGACAAACAAAACCCAGACATAACCACTGAGAAACCCGTAGAGTATTTTTTGAGAGTATCCTTGCAGATTTCCCTGAAGAAGGACATATGCACATACACACATGGGAGAATAATTGGCAAGACCATAAATCCCACCATTTAATTTGGAGGTGATTCATAATGAAACACTTCAGATTTCAAGGGTAGCAGAAACTACATATTTAGCCTAGCCTGACAGCTACAGAGTCGCTGCGTGCATTCTGCTTTTTGCATCCCACTCCTTACAGAGAGCACTGAAGGCTGCTCATGGTGGTGATTCCCACAGGGAACACATTACACCTGAGCTTTGTGATCTGCACCAACTTCCAACTGATTTGCAAGTGCAGCTTAAGAGGCTGGGTTTGAACTGTGGAGTCATTAGCGGTTTTGATGCAAGTCACCTTACAAAGACTAATCTAACAGCTCTCAGAGTTTAACTGAGAGTGAGAATGGGTATTTTTTTATGACTGTTCTTTTCCAAGCCCACCTCCTGCCCCCAAAAGAGCTCTTTCAGAAACTGAGCTGAACAACACCTGCAGTCAGCTAGGAGACCTGATTTCCAGAACTGAACTTGAGAAGGTATATAGGTATGGAGGACTCCATGGGAGTAGGGACTGGGTCTGTCCTCGTTGTTGGGGAATAGTGACTTAGATTAAAAGTATATTTGATAATTAGCATGGCTCACTGCCTGATGATGAGAGAGTACACACAGTTTTACTTTCTTTAAACAATTATAGTGAAGGTTGCTAGAGATCCTACTAGATGCAGCCCAAATGTTTCATTAGAAACATTATTAATACTTTCCATTACCAATTTTCTTTAAAAAATCAAACATTTAAGGCTTGGACTGACTTTATTCAACTGCAAGGTGTTCTATTCTTCCCATAAAAATGAAACATTTTACAGAACTTCATTACAGATTTATAACTTCAGATCATTATTGTTTTATGATTAAAAAATGAGCAACTTAAGACAAAAAGCTCAACATCCTTAAACTTCATTTCCATTCACTCTCTAATAAATACCATCTGCTGTGTACTTTAGGGATATAATACCCGTCAAAAACTCAGCCGTATTATGAGAACCGGCACCAAGTTGATCTGAAATGCATATTTGAACAGATGTGTTTAAATTACATCTCTCCGTCTATCCACACGCATAAATTCAGAATAAGCGTGTGTTGATTTAAAATGCATAAAAAAGGGATTTGGAGATGCATCAAAAGTGAACAGCATCTCAATGGATCAAGGCTCGCATTACTAAAGGTCATCACTAAAAATAAAGTTTGAATTTATTAAGGGTTGCACCAGGGAACTGTTCTTGGGAACTGACTTAATGTTTGCTGCACTAAAGCAGCCATTGAAATTACACTAATTTTCTATGACCCTTCACTGTTTAACATTAGAGCTGTCAGGCATGGTCAGAAATAATAGGATCTCAGCCATGAGTAGCGGAGAATATTATATACTTTTTCTCAGTCTGACACAATGCTTATCACCAATACTAAATGTCTTGGGCTCTGAGGACCCATCCATGTCTGTTTCAGTGACAGTCATTTAGCTCTTCACTTTGACACAGAAATCAGGCATATAAAACAAAAAGATTAACATGCCTTTTTGGCATGATGAAACCAAATGAAAAATTGTGAACAGTGCTCCATTAACAAATGCTGATTAAAAAAAAAATCTTTCTGAACTTGTGTTTTTCCCCCTCTATCATAGAATCACAGAATCACAGAATGGTTTGGGTTNGATGCAGTACTCCGGGTGGGGTCTCACAAGAGCAGAGGGGCAAAATTACCTCCCTCGACCTGCTGCTCACCCTTCTTTTGATACAGCCCAGGACATGGTTGGCTTTCTGGGCTGCAAGTGCACACTGCTGGCTCATATTGAGCCTCTCATCCACCAATACCCCCAAGTCCTTTTCCTGAGGGCTGCTCTCAATCCATTCCCTGCCCAGCCTATATCGGTGCTTGGGATTGCGCTGACCCACATGCAGGACCTTGCACTTGGCCTTGTTGAAGCTCATGAGGCTTGCACATGCCCACCTATCATCTACAGTCCTGTAATGTTTCAGGGACTTTGAAGACAAGACAGATCAGACCAAAGGTCCACCTAAGCACAGTAGTCTCCTGGTAGCCATTGGCAGCAGCAGAAGCCCAGGGAATCATTTAAGATGTAGAGTCCCCCAGAATCTTTTCCTCATTCCAACAACTGGATTTTGTCAGTGAGGTCTTTTTGTAATTAGTAGCCTGATGAACTTCTCCTCCATTAATTTGTCCACTTTCCCCTTGAATCTAAACCCCTCCATATCATAACCACTTGGGAAAAAAAAAAATCAGAAGCTCTCTCTTTGAGCCTGCCACTTGCTAATTCCATTTGATGCCCCCTAATTGTTAGACTGGGAGAGATCAGTAAGAACTCCGTTCACCTTCTCAGAACTCTTCATGCTTTCTTTGACCTCCGTTCTAGTCCCTCTCAATTAGCACTTTTCCAGACTTAAGCGTCCTTAATTTTCTTTGTGTGACAGATCTGTCATACCTCTGATAATCTCTGTTAGTCTTCACGGTAACATTTCCTATTGTAACAAATCTTTTTTGAGAGGGGTGTTGACAGCATTTAACAATACAGGCACAATGAGATAAAAATCTCTTAAAGTATTTCTAGAATATAGATAAATTATCTGCTTTTTTTTTCATTTTTCTTTCAGGTTTGGGTTCATTTGTTTTCTAGTAAGCAGGTAGCAAAAGGTAACAGACCTTACACAGGGTAAGGGACAAGAGAGAAATGCCAATGGCACTTGTTTATTTGTAAGAAAATGCAAGTGCAGCATTGGTAAACATTCCACACTCCTATGTTAGAGAAATGTTACACCCCAAAATCATTAAAATACACTACCTTTAAGAAAGCCATGTTCTGAAATTTACTATGAGAGCAGAGTCTGCACCAGAGACTGGTAAAAATCCCTTGACAATATGATCAGTGTTAAAATTCAGGAAAAGAAGATTCATACTACTGCTTTCCCCTGCTACGGGAAAACAGAAACTACCAAATAAAAGATGGAGAAAACAAATTCTCTCCTTCACAGAGATACACACACTATGCTGAGTCCCAGTCTAGCTACTTCATATGAGAAGCCTGGGATTACCAGCATATCTACATCTTCTTCAAATCAGTATCAGCCTCTGCCTCTTTCTGAGCTATTACTGAATAGAAATTCAGAAAAACATTACTGTCATTAGAAAAGACCTGCCAATGAATATGTCATCTCAAAAATAAAGCTGAGCAGAGATGCCATCTGAAAAAGGCAAGGACTGTGCAGCTGACTTCAGTGGGATATTAAACAGTTAGGTGATATTTCCCCCAAAGGTATGAATCTGATGGAAGTGAGTAACTTTTGTGCAGAAACACATTGGGTAGGTGAAGTTTTAGGAAACAGATAAACTGGAATTGGCAACAAAAAGAAGGCAAAGCACATTTCAAAGACAGGTCAAAGTCAGCAATGTGGGGTAGCAGGGGAACAGAAGTTGTCAAAGGAATAGTAGTATGACAAGTTGGAAGACTAACAGAGAATTTAAGATCTCTATCTGAAGCAGAATCAAGAATGGATCAAGGAAGAAAATAAAGAACTAAAACTGCCACTAGGCCAGATGTTTTATTCCAAGGTTTTGGTTCAAGATCATTTATATTAAGAACTTCTGCAGCAGACAGAAACAGAGGAGAATGCCTCCTGGCAAGACAGACATTAAAGCAAAGCAGATTTTGAGGAAAACACGCTCGGCTCAAAAGAGTTACCCCAAAACAGCTGACAGATTTAAAAGAAATATAATTCTCTCACATCACAAGCTGCACAAACAATTCGGCTGAATTTTTTTTTTTTTTTGGTGTTTATTCCTTTGTGAGAAGTCATCACATGAAAAGTTTTCCAGTTGCAAACATCTACATGGGAACGACTGAGGTTGTGAAGGGAATAGCAGTTAACAACACAAGCATGATGTGCACTAAATTTAACATCATCTGCACTCCATTTTCAAAGTACCTAATGAAATACATCTTACACCATACCAGTTGATCATCCAAAGCACTTCAGTTTGTATGTTGCATCCTTATCGACACAGTACATATAAAAGGTGTTGTTACAATTAGGTATCAAACCACAGTTCGAGAGAGACAGAGAGGCAGGCATGTTGACAGGGGCAAGGTTTTAGCAGCTGTAAACGGTTTTCCTGAATGCCAGCCAGACATTTAAACACAAATCATGGACTCACTGTAACTAAAAAGCCCTGCAGTTTTACACCAGACAGTTGTTGCTGTGCATTGCTATATATTCTGAAATTGGGCTTTTTCAGAGTATCCCTCATGAAATGCAAATCGTCTAATTTTCAGAGGTGCTTTCCCCTTACAAGTGTAGGACATCACTGCCTCTGAAAACAACAGGCTTTAAATGTCTGAATATGGAAGCAAAGACTAACAGTGTGGGAAGGCAATTTGATAGTTAAGAGGATGGATTTTGAAATTAAGAACCCAACAGAAAAATATCAAAACAGAACAGTTTGGATAGGGATATTATGATAGCTATAATTCTGCATCCTTATTCAGAGATGTTCAGAACTGCAGACTTAATACCTGTGCCTCAGATAGCTTACAGGACTAACAGCTGCATTGAGGATGTAGGGGACTGGATGATTTTCCAGAAAAGCTTGAGATTTATGGCTTTATAAAAGAAAGATCAAGTGGTCAAAATCTTTTAATATCACTGCTCTAACCTTTTTTTTCCTTAAGGAGCAATATTTGTACGTGACCATATGGAAGAAGGTAGTATAGGGAACTACAACTTCTGTCAGCACCATGAAAAGCAAATTTTAATAATAAATTTTATATATAATATATATTATATGTATATATAAAAATAAATAATAAATTTCTCAGTTCGAAGAGTAGGTGTAGTATTTTCCTCAAAATCCTACATATACACCCTCCCCACCCCATTAAGAGTCAAAGCTCCTATCATGTAACTTCAAAGATTTTCAGTTTTATTCCATGCGATACTGGCAAAAGTGGCAATATGATCTTAAAACTTCAGAACAAAGTGTGACACAAGCATTGTGATGTGCTCAAAACACAACCCTGTATAGCTTCAGAATCGAATTTTCAGAGGTAACATTGCAGACTCACAAACAACGCTACTTCCTCATTAAGTCAAAACCCACGAGCTTAACTTCAAAGAAATCCAGTGTGCTTTGCTAATGAAAGTGTAAGATAATGTAAATTATCTTCCCAATCAACACACTACAATATAACTTGGATCACTGGGAAACAGAAAATTTACCTTGCAAGAATTAGTTTAAAGAAATTATGAAGCAAATTTTCCAAAGTGACTGTGTATAAAGAATTATTCATTCATGTAAAAAATACCTGGAACAATACACAGAAAGAGCTGGGCATGACTGATAAGTTAATGGACATCACTGGAGTGATAGCACACAACAAATACTGTCTGTAGATCGCTCTGGCTCATCTCATTCATGGCATCTTCTTATAGCAACCTGAATTTAAAGTACTCACAGCAGAAACAATACCAATCTTTACGCGCAAAGACAGTTCACTCAGCTAACTGCAAGGCAGCAGAATGACTGTGAGGAGTATCTGTTTAGTTCTCAGGTATATCCAAACAGCAGGTGAGTTCCAAATATAAAAGACTTGCTTAAATACACAGGATCAGCCCATAACAATAAAATATTAATGTATGTATCAGTTAATAAAACATAATCTAGAGCAAAATATTGTGGCTTCACTTCCAAATGGAACACGCTTACTCTGCTATGCAGTTGAGAACACTTGGCAGAAAAAGCAAAATGACCAGGAAAACAGCTCTAAAATCTCCTAGTTCACCTTTCAGAAACATGGCCTCAACTAACCATGTTTTCACATACTTTTTGTTCTTAACAGTTAGGAATCAGTTTCCTTTGTCTAGAATTGTCAGTAGTATACGAACATTTCTTTGTAAAAGGCAAAAACAGTTTAGTACTTTTGGAAGTAATTAACACACAGATACCTTGAAAAGTTTTGAAAAACACTGAGATGCAAACATACACATAGAAATACACATATACAGATCATAAGCAAAATCAAGAAAAGATTATATTTTAAGTGCAGACTGTTAGTTTGTCAAAGACAAAATTAAAACAATACAAATTCAATGGACGCTGTTGCCTCAGGGACGTTCTTACCTATTTCTCTCTGTTCGGTTCACTGAACTATTTCACTTTCAATGTGTCACTAAGTTGCAGATGCCTTAAAGATTACAGTTAGCATGGTTTACAATGTTGTTATTAGGACAACAGTATATTTTGTCACACTCAAAAACTAAATAAAATGAAGGACTGTTAAACAAATGTAAGTTCAGGTGCGTTTTTTTGAAGGCCTCTGACTTTGACAGGTTGTACGCAGCCACAACTCTCAGTCACTCGACCAGTAGCTTTGTTGCCTAAAGGTGGACTCCCTAAATGGGACAATCCAAAACATTTCAGACAAACTTAAGAGGAATAGTGCACACCAATATAAGAAGACAGATCCGCTTACTATTTTTTATCCCACAAAAAATCCAAAGCTATTCATGAACTCTAAATGAAACTTAGAAGTTTGAGAAGATAAGTCAAACCACCTCAGCTATTTAAACAGAATATCGGAAGGTGGACCTCTGAAATATTTTGGGCTTGTATGCGTAAGATGTCCTCCATTACACAGTGGAGAAGTCACAGTATAAATGTTTTACCACCTTTTAAAGAAGCAAAATAGGTGGAAAATGATTATTTTAAAGTTAAGCAACTCATACTGGTGGAGAAAAAAATATTAAGGAAATGTGACGTTGTGAGCAGTTACCTGCTTCGACCCATCAGTGACTAATCAGCTTAAGGCCATTACTCCTTGTCCTATCACTACACTACCTCAAAAAAGAGTCACTCTCCAGCTTTCCTGTAGGCCCCTTCAGGTACTGGAAGGCTGCTCTAAGATCTCCCTGGAGCCTTCTCCCCTCAGGCTGAACAACTCCAACTCTCTCAGCCTGTCCTCAAAGTAGAGGTGCTACAGACCTCTGATCATCTTGGTGGCCCTCCTCTGGACTTGCTCCAACAGCTCCATGTCCATCTTGTAGCACAGAGGCAGAACCACCTACCTTGACCTGCTGGACATGCTGTTTTTGATGCAGCCCACAATAGGATTGGCTTTCTAGGCTGCAAGTG
>VXBL01003991.1:36054-48253 GCA_013400195.1 Aramus guarauna | reverse complement strand
GGGGGGGGCGTGTGTGCTGCCAACAGAGGAGCCCCCTGCTCCGTCACCCGGGTCCTGCTCCGTGCGCAGGGGAGAGCGGGACGCCGAGGCTGTTGCCACCCCCCCGCAGCTCCGCGCTGCGGTCAGCATCCGAGCCTGGCAGCTGCGGGCAGGGTGAGCCTGTGTCAGCCTCTCGGCAGGCGTTTAACCCGCTCGGCCACGGCCCGTCTGCCCGCCGGTCGCCTTTCCGGCTGCGCGGGGAGACACGCACAAACGCGAGGCACAGCCAGAGCCGGGGTCTTGCTCCCCGGGCCGGGCTCCCCCAGCCTCGGGACTTCTCCTCTTCGGTTTGGGCTGCGCTCCCATGTTACCCGCTTTGTGTTCAACCGTCGCGTCCCAGGCCAAGCCAGCACAAGCCGTGCAGCGGGAAAGGGGCTGCTGCAACAGCAGGTTGCTCCAGGACCTCTGATAAATTTGCTGTTGGGTGGGAACAGCCTCTTCTCACCTCCTACAACCACGTCTGGCTTGAGCTCGGACGTAAGCAGACACACAACGCAGCCTGCGGCCACCGCCAGCCTCCCGAGCGACGTCTGGAGAGGAGACACCCCTCCCTGGAGAGAGGTGGGGGAAGCAGCCCTGTCATTTTGGGGTACGCTCGAGCCCTCCAAGGGTTCAATTCTGCTCAATAAGCCCCTCCTTAAGGCAAGAGGCTTAATTCACAACCGCCACAGCTCTACACAGATCATTCATCATTTAGCAAACGATAACTCATCCCCGTTCTCCTCCAAACCCCACCCAGCTCCACACAGGTCCCCTGTGTCACTCTGCAGGAATTAACACGCCCACGGCACAGAGCCAGCTAATAATACAGAAATTTTCTTTTTTTTATTATTAATGCGGAATGTTCTGCTGGTCCTTCTCGCAGAGATCAGTCCCATGTCCCAGCTCAGCCAGGCTGCCAGCCACCTTTCGACAGAGACACGTTAAGACCAGCCAGTCAGTTTGGTTTTGGTTTTTGGTTGTGTTTTTTTTGTTTTGTTTTTTTTTTTTCCAAAAGAGAAAATTTGCCTCAAAACCTGCCAGAGGGATCTGTAGTGCACGGTCCAAAGGTTTCAAGCTTGCAGTCTGAGAATCCCTCTGGTTTCTTGTGCCTTCTTTTAAAAAAGAGGAGACAAAAAAAAACATAAAAGCAAATGGGGACTGAGCCTGCCCTAGTTTAAAAAAGAGACAAGAATTTTCATGCATGTTTTAAAAAGAGAAAGGGCAGAGTCTGAGTAACAACGGCAGAGAGAAGGCAGCCAGGCCTACGGGGGAAACTGCTGCACACTCCCGGTTCCACTTCAGAAAGAAGGTGGTGGAAGAAGAACGCACACGCCCCTGCACACGCCTGTGCACGCTCACCCCCACAGAGACGCGGGGTGTCTCATTATGCATCGAGGAAGGAAAAATTATCTTCCTCTTGGGGTTTGCGGATCCAGCTGCCGTAGCCCATCTCTTCCAGCGTGCTGAAGAAGCGCTGCTTGGCTTCCTGGTACGCCGTGGCTGCCTCCTTCGCATCCGAGTACACCGAGAGGTTCTGCAGGTCTCTGCAGTTGTTCTTGGCGCACAACTGCTGGAACAGGGCGAACATTTTCCTCTTGGACACACGAGACACCTCCAGCTTCGGTCTGAGAAGGGAGACAAAGGCAGCGATGAAGGACATGACAGTCAGAAGACCAAAGAGGAGCAGGGGGAAAAGCCCGTGGGGGGATGCCTGTGAGATCTCCTGGCTCAGCGGGGCTCTGTGGTAGGGTCCAGGCTGGGCAATGTTTTGTTTTGCTTCAAGAGCGCTTGCTTACATCAGTTTGAAATTCCTCTCTCCGACACTCCCCGCATTTAAGGGGCTGTAACAGCGCAGAGTGTACTCACGACTTCAGAGCTGCCCCCTCTTCCCCAAAGAGAAAAGCAGTGTCAGGAAAGGCTCTTCTTACCCATCTACTTTCCCTTTTGTGCCATCCAAGACTTCAACTTCGCTTTCATCAGCAAGACACCAATTCACTGAAGACTCCTTCGTCTTGCCCGTCTGCCTTGCAGAGTCGTACACGCTGACTCGCCCAACCTGCGGGAGAGGTAAGAGGATTTCTTAACACCGGTCCTGCCGCGTGAGCTTGCTGGTCAGGGGAACCTCTTGCCTCTTCCATCCCCTGCAGGCAGGGGTTCAGCTCATCCCAAGCTCCTGAGAGCAGCAAGCACGAGGTTCTCCCTAAGCTGAAGGCTACGGGAGCGACCTCGGTCTCCTTTTTCCCCGGATCAAGTCACCCCAGATGCCGTGGGATGACACAAAGGGGGCAAAGAGGAGACAATTAACCTCCTGATTAACCTCCTGGAGAGCTTCTGCCAGGTGACCACCCCGCAGAGCGAGGCCCGAAACCCAAGGGCGGAGGTGGAAGGGGAGACAAAAGGACGAAGAGGTGCCAAGCCCGCGTTACCTCGGGATGGTTAACGCGATACGGAGCCTGGAGCTTTTCCTGCAGCGCGTTCCCATCTCTCGCAACGCGGCAGCAGATTGCACGTGTTAAATGACCCTGACTGTACAAGTAACCTGCGAAGACAGACGCAAAGGTGTTAGGAAACAGGAACGGCACAGGTGATGGACAGGCCAAACCCCAAAAATCCCGGCGCTTCTCCTAAGCTCCAGAAAGCTCGCGGCCATGTGGATCTGCAACAGCTACGTGTACCCTAGATGTGTAAGATGAAGGTTTACAGACCACAACGCTTCTCGCTGAAGACACAAACAGGCAATTTTTGTCTCACCCTCCTAGATCACGTGTGCCTTCTAAAAATCAAGAACCTTGGAGAAAACCCACTCCACCCACAGCATAAAATCCACAAACTCCCTTTTCACTTCCAAACAGCACAGCTCTGCCAAGAACGACAGTTCAGTCTGTTACTCCTCCGGCCTCCACAAACGAGGTTTTCCATCACTCGCAGGAGGGACGTTACCTGTCACTGCAGCCCGGTTCTAAGGACCGGGGCAGCACGCCCATCCCAACCCAGAAAGCACAGCAGGTCTCATACCAAGTGTAACAGAGCTGAGATAAACCGGCTCTATGAAGTGTGATAACAATGCCCCTTGCAAGCCAAGTATATTCCAGCGTAAGATTTTGTCGCTGCAAGACATGGTTCGCAACCGCTCCCCGTGCTGGATCCCGTCCCACGTGGGCACAATGTCACTCGACTCCACAGGAATGGTACCTTCCCCTGCACAAGAGAAGAAGAAAAGCTTTTCTGTAAAGAGTCAGATATTCGATAAATCAAAACCCCTTCACAGGAAAGTATCTTCTGTGCACAGGCACGGAGCCACCTCTGGAGTCAGTCTGTCTCCAGGTTTGGGGAACATTTTAGTATCACACGAAAAAGGGAACTCAGTACTGATTACAGATGAGTCGTTTTTCACGCTGCTGAAGCAGAAGGAAACAGCGTTTGAAAGGGAGGTCAGAGACATAGAGGTCTGCAGCAAACTTCAGCTGTGCTCTTGCTGGTGTGGCGGTCCAACAGGCAGGGAGGGGAAGGAGAAGGGACTCCCTCTAATTCCACCCCCGTCCCTTTTACCCACCCCCTTTGGTTCCCAAATGCTTCAAATCCCACAACAGCACCACACAGGGAGGGGTGCGGAAACTCTGGAGCTCCAGAAAGGCTCAGAGGGCTGGGGCCACCCCACCGTGCAGGGAGCGAATCCACTCACCGTTCTCCACCTTGGTCCGCAGTTTGCCTTGTTTGGGGTTCTCAAAGAGAGGTTGATGCTGGGCTTGCCCCACCACGCTCGCCTGATCGCTGCAGGATTTATCAAAGAGTGCCCCATCTCCACAAGGTGCTGTGCTAGAAAGCAAATGCTCCCCAGGTTAGCACTGACTCTCAGAAAACAGCCAGCGCCAGGGATGCGATAGCGCGGCTGACACCAGTCGCTCCCTGCACGACCCCACACAAACCTGACGTAGAGGTGGAAGGTAACATCCTTCTTTATTTTGAGTTTCTTCCCTCCTGCCGGCTCAAAAATGCTCTCTTCTGCAGAGGAAGGATTAGACGGGTCATACTTCATCAACTCACTATAAAGAAACCTGAAAATAACAACATCACGTCAAAAGGCTGCTTTGCTCCTCAGACAAGGAGCACGTCGATCCAACCACTGCCCGCGCCCAGGACAGACAGGGTCCTGAGTTCTGCCTCTGTCCCACCAAGTCACCGGCTCCCAGTCCTGCCGCACGGGAGAGCGAAAACCAGGAGCTGCGGCTGAGAATACCTGGAAGCCAACAAATAGTGTTTGATGCTACAGAAAAGGCACAAAATAAAGCAGATTTCCTACCACGCAGAGGACACACAACAGAAAATAAGTATTCTGTCAGGTGAGAAGCGCTGGCAGGAGAGAGAAAGGAGCCTGGCTGGCTGCTGCTTGCGTGCATCTGATCCGAGCGTGAAGGCTTCAAGGTTGTTAACCTAGCACCTTTAGTCAGCACCAAGTTTGCATTAAGAGTAAAGAGCCCCACGGGCAGCCGAACGCAAGTGATATTATTAGCACAACCCCACGATCTGTTTACAATGACTGGGTCTTTTATGGCTGCTTCTGTCCGAGGACAGGGAGAAACCTTGAGGTGTCCAACGTAGCATCAAGGACTAAAGAAAAACTGCGGCTTCAGAGAGACTCCTCAAGCAGAGCCTGTGCAGGGACTTATTCTGCAAGGAGAGGTGGAGCTCACTCGTCCTTGACAGGCTCTGCTGTGCCGGAGCGGCCCAGCAGCCATGACCGTAGAGATTAACAGCGGAGACAGACAGCAAACAAGAGTGCAATCCTCCGACTTTACAGCTTGCCTGGGACCAGCCCTCTGCACCTTCCAGCGCTGAGGAACACACGGAGCATAGCGGCAGCAAAAAAGGCTTTAAGAAAGCAGCTGGCTTTGCTGTTCCTAACTGGAAGGGCAGACATTAACAAGTCTAGTCCAACTGCATCTGACTTTAGCTTTAAAAAAACCCCAAAGCAAACACCAAAGTACCACACTGACTGTTTGTAAAGAGAAGAGAACAATTGTGCAGTTTAGTTGGGTAAACCCTTTCCAACCAATGGAAGAGGATTTCTGATTTATCAAGGCAAACACATTTGATATGTTTTCCTAAAGCCTCCTACACTTAGATCCAGAAAGGCCGAGGAGACCTAGCCTACAGATTCCTCAGCACCTCAGCTCAGAGCAGTGCTCGGACTGAAACAGCGCCTTGCGTGCCGGCCAAGCAGCCTCTGCAGGACATTTTAAATCCATCAGATGTGGCCCTTGGGCTCTTGGCAAGTTTCCAGTTCGGCACTAATTTGGGCACCATTCAAGCATGGCCTTTTTTTTATCAGAAATAACCTCCCTCTATTTAAGAACACATGGGTAAACAGCAGTGTTAGAAGATCACAGCCTTTCTCAACACAGCAAGGAACCGTCACAGCTACGTCCCTCTAGAATGGGTCAGCACCTCTTGGCAGGCCCCTCTCCACCTCCTCCAGGTTTCCCCTTGCCTCACCTCACAAAGCCTCTTCGAGAAATGATTTCTGCATGGGAGTCATTCACCGTCTCCCCCTTCAAGCTCAGTTCTTCCCCTTTCACGCAGCGGTTACCTGAAATAAATAAAAAGGCAAGTGTCAAAGTCAATATACAGCTTCACAGAAAGAGGGAGGGTTTCATCTTGCTTCAAGTTTTACTTCTTTGGGCTCCTGAGCAGCAGCACCACCCTGACTATTAAATCATTATCCTGATCCAAACACTTAGGAAAACAAAGGGACACACACTGCTTTAGGGACAGCAGAGACTTCGATTGCCACAGGTTTAGGGTCAGTGTCCCTTCCTGAGCGCTTTACAGCCCCCACTCTGGGTAGAAGCGTAGCAGCTAACTAGAAGGGATCTAAGGTACACGCAGCTGAGAGAAGCTGCGGGATCTTCCGCTGTACAACGCAAAGAATCCATGCTCCGATGCACAGACTAGCGCGTAGCAACACAAGCAAAGATTAAGAGCAATATAGCTGCAGGCACATTCGCTTTGTTCTCTCTCTATAACCAGATCACTTGTGACACCACGCGAACGCTGGGAACGTTTCTCGCCCTCTCTGAAGAAGCCTACAGCAAGAGCCATTCCCTAGATTTCTTGCGGGGAAGCGAGAGTTCAGCTTACGCTGGAAGAAGCTGTTCGTACCCGTTCCGATGCTGACCACCACTCCCAGGTCCTTGTTTCCTTTCCGCATGATGATGGCAGCCAGGATCTTCCGCCCAAGCAGACTGTGCTGGATGCGAGCGGTGAGGGTGTTAAAGCGCTGGTGGCTCAGCATAGCCATCTGATCGTGTAGCGTACTGCCGCTCACGGGGAGCTGGAACAGGGACACAAGACCAGGAGCGTGAAGAGATCACGGTCACAGAACAAAACGGCTCGAGAAGTAGCTAACCTGAAGCACAGCTATCCGAGCAGAAGGCAGGGACACAGAAAACACGAGCGACAGGCAGCATGATTTTGGGTGGAGCGCGCGGACAGTATCGTGTCGAGGGGTGGGTGAAGTTCTTTTAGGTATTTCTGGGAAAACCCTGGCCAACGCTTTGAGTTCTGCTTTGAGCACGTCAGTAAGAGACAGCAGCACGCCGTCTTCCTCGCAGCAAGTGAAATGGGCTGAGGAATGCGACTGCCAGGGGAAACCCCCATCGCATAGGAACAAAAACCCATCTTGCCTGTTCCCAGAGACTCAGCCAAGGAAATCTGTCACTGGCTTTGGAGGAATTCCTTCTCAGGCTGCCTGTGAGGAGACTGCACAGGCACTCCCACTGCAGACAGGCATTTGCCTCCTCTAGCACTGCTGACTGACAAATCCTCCCTGATGGCTTTTCTATTTAGAGCCACAGCTGCTGTGCTCAACTGCGCAGCCTGGAACACGGCTTTTAAGAGATCACAAAACTCTAAGTGTGATTTAAAGCAGCACAGGCTGGGGACAGCCATCCTGACACAGCTCTTAGCTGATGCGTGAGGTTTTTTGAGCTGGCACACAATTTTTAATGCAGCATGAAGGAAATTGGAAGGAGGAAAAAATAAAAAATAAAAACCACAGAATTAAAACCAAGCATGTTCCTGCTCCACCACAGGAACACATTTCAGTAGCTTGTGGAAGAATTTTATAATAATTTAGCCCTAAAGCAGACACCAGCAGGAGGGAAGAGTACGTCTGTGCCCCGAGGAAACATCTAACCCACTTCAGGAAAACGTCAGCTTATTTACACCTTCAGAGAACAAAGATCTCACAGTTGATCTCGAAGGCATTTTTCTGCTGGACTGAATGGCAGAGGACAGGCAGTCCCAGCTTTGGAGGAAGAGGATTTACCTCAGTGATGTTCGTCCCTTCCACGCGCTCAATCTTCTCTGTTTCCCCAATCAGGACTCTGAGTGCTGCATCAGCTGCCTCCTGCTTGCCCTGCTTCTTATTGTGTGCAGTCACAGCTGGGAACCAGCGGCCTCCAACCTTGGCCTGATAGACAAACCTGTAACGACAGCAGCACACCTCTGAGAAACCAAGAAACCCAGGGATTTCAGCCTGGTTTGTAAATTCTCTCAGGGGAGAGAGGAGAGGAGCTTATTGTCATCTGGACTCAGGTTTGGCAGAGGCAGCGGTTCTGCCTGTTGCCATCTTGAACCGCATCAGGAATTTTGCATTCTCTGCACTTTCTCCTGGATAACAACAGCGCAAAATTTCCTCCTGGACAGATGCAGCTACTTACTTGGGGTCATGGGGAGGTCCTGACTGGTCGATGAGTTTGAACTCTGCAGCAAAGCCATTGGAGCGGGCGTATTCCAGCAGGCCGCTGACAGGATTGGCATTAAGGTATTTGATGAGCTCCCCAACGCCCTTTGCTTTCGCCACCTTAGATTCATCTGGAGTGGCGATCCAAGGTCCACAGCTGTGCGTGGACTGGTCACCGTGGGGCTTCACGACAGGCTAGAGCAGAGTTAGACAGAAGAAGGCTGTTAAATACTGGGCAGCTGGTACTACCGCAGGCCAAGAGCACCCAGCAAACCTCTGCTAGAGCCAGCGCGTGACCTGTGGGGTGAAATCCATTGGAATGTGAAATAAAGGGTGGGGGGAACCCAACGCAAAACACTTGGGACTTATAAAGAAGCTCTTTGTACCTGTTCAGGCAAGACATGAGGTACAGACTCTCCAGAAAGAATCTTCACAGCAACTTCTGCTGCCATTTGCTTTGCTCCCTTCTTGCTGTTTCCTACCACAGCAGGGAAAATTTGGTCACCCATTTTCACACAGTAGCTGAACCTGACAGGACATTATAGCATATGAAAAATGTTAAGCATAGGTGACTCGATTGTTTATTATCCCCTTCTCCCAGTTCAAGTTAAATCCTTCTGGGTTATCTCCAATTTAAATCTAGCACGATGCTCTACATACTCCCAGTAGAGCACTACGGGGTAGGGACCAGGACTGGAACCTGTTCCTGGTCTGGTAGAAGAAACAGCGTCCTTTCTCTGAGAAAGGGCATTGGTTTTGGTCTCTTTCTGCAGGCAGATGTCTTGGAGGAGCCATGCCCTAACTCCTCGGACAAGAGGAGAATGCAGCAAGGTCAGCGCCGAGTCCAGCAATGAGGGAAGCGTGCTGAAGAGGAAGGGCATTAAAGCAAGGGTTTCTATCCTTCCCAAAGCTGACAACAATATCCCATACCTCGGATCGTGAGGTGGGCCTTCCTGAGAGAGCAGCTGGAATTCAATGGTGTTCCCTGATTTTTGTCCGTACTCCATTAACACACTGATAGGGTGCTTCCCAGGAAGCAGGCTGAGCTGAGCTGGCGCCGACGACGGCTCCGGCTCTGGATGCAAAGGCTACAGCAAGAAGATGAAGGAAACCAGTTTCAGGCTAAACACTGTTTGATCAGCCTCACAAGTAACGAAAACAAGACTCACCGATTCCAATTCAGAGTTGTCAGAGGGAAATGGCTCTTCACATTTAATTCCACCCTGTCTTCCGTTCTCTGCTTCGCTCATCAGGACCTTCATAGCGTTAGCCGCTGCCTCCTGTTTAGCGAGTTTTTTGCTCCCTGCTTCTGCCGGTGGGAATCGGCGCCCATTAATCACTGCCTGGAACTTAAATCTTTGAAAGAGAAAACCAAAGAGGTAAATCGAGACGCAAAAGCGTGGTCTTCTCAGAGCAAGCAGGTAAGGCTGCTCCTGGAATTCAAGTGAGAAGGAACAGCTAGCTCCTGGCCAGGAGAGCAAACCCAGGCTGCCACACGCAGACGACAAAAATACCAAGGGTGCCACGACAGCTCTGCATCGGAGCCTCGCTTCATCGCGTTTCCAGAGCTGTTCACGACAGAGGAACAGCTCCAGATCTTGTTCTGAAGGAACAGGATGAATTGCCTTGTTCCACGCACGCCAGAGACGTGTAACGGGTGTATGTGAAGAGTTATGTCTCCTGCACAGGGCGGAAGAAATCTTACAAGCAGCCTGCGTTGTTCCACCTGCATCTGGTCATTCGGGATCACTTGTCCCTGTGGCATTTTCCCTGGCTATCCAGGGCACTCACACCATTTCAGAGAGGTGCTGCCCCAAGAAAACCTCAGGCCTTTGATGTTTCTGTCTCTCTCCTCCCTGTAAACTCTAACAAACACGGCTTCTCTTCCAACCTTCAGCCCTATACAGAGGAAACCTGCTTCCAAAAAGAACAGGTCAAACCAGCTCTGGAGAGGGGTTATGGGGCTGAATCCATTCAGATCCCTCCTTACAAAAACAAAACCAAAAAAACCCCAACCAACAAACAAACAAACAAAAAGCTTGGGACTCCTTCTTTAGAAATTAAGCCAATTTTCTTGTCTTTTCACACTTCCAAGGTGAGAGCATCTTGAGAGGTACCTCAGAAATACGTTTCCCCATATACAATCAAATTGAAAACCAAATGATTAAATCAGACAGGACCTAGTTGAAGAGATGAATCCCACTTTGCTGCTCAGAATCAGATGCAGGATTGCCAAAACTGGGCTACCTGGGGTTAAATTTTAGCCTTGTTTTGTTTGGGGTTGTTTTGGGTTTGGTTTTTTTTTGCTGCTGCAAGGAATCAACTAGGTTAATATTTGTGAAATGAAGTGACCATTAATGAGCAAGCCCTTCAGGAGAAAGCTGAGTGGGTCAAGTTAGCTGAGGTCAGATCATTTTAAGCAAAAAGACAGCTCAGGAAAGGTAGGAAATTTTCTTACCGTGGCTCGTGAGAGGGTCCGCTCTGCTCCAGCATGGCAAACTCACAGTGCTGGTACGTGTACTGGGAATATTCGGTAAGGCCACTCACTGGGTTCTTCTCCTGACAAGCCATCAGTTTCTCTACGGGCGTACATGGGAAAGCAGTTTCAAACTGAGCGGTGTAACTGGGAGAAGACTGGGAATTCATGATGGATTCTGACTCATCGGGCCGCTTGTTGATAGTGTTCAGATTATCTGGGATATCATCTGTGGCCCACATGCCATTTTCAGAGTTATCATAATTACTCAAACTGGAAAATTGGGGCTTCGTGTCCTCAGGTGGGGCTGCTTCTATGTCGCTGGCATCGCTCCGATCAGTTTGCCCCAAAGGCTGCTGCTCGCTTCCTGTACTTTCTTCTTCTGATGTCGTCACTGCTGGTGAAGCTACGGTCATCTCCTGGGGACACGGAGGAATGGAGGAAAGCGGAAAACCTGTGGGATCCGCTGTCTGCGTTACTGTGCTGGCCTTCAGCCTCATCTGCATCCGCTCACGTTTTCTGTCTGTCAGGGACCACCGTGGGGGGCTCGTGTTCTGCTTGTGGACATCTCCCAGCTTTTCCAGAGCGCTAAGAAAGGCATTAACGTCCTTGGCCCTCGAAAACCCAATGTTTTTGGCAAGGTTGAGCGCCGTTGTTTCTGCCACGCTGAACAAATAGTTGCAGATTTTGTCCTTCGTTTCAGCCATCATAGGATCGGTGCCTCCCGAGCCAACCGCGGTCCCCTCCTCTCCTCTGCTCTCACAAGCTGGATCTGTGTGACCACCGCTGTGGTCAACGGGGCTTCTTTCTCTGTTTGCGTGTGGGCCGGCAATCCTCCACAGCGGCGGCGTCTCTCCACCTTTGTGCAACTTGCCTTGTCTGAAGAGTTTATACAAAACCCGGTTGACCTCTTTCTTTTGAGTTTTAAGCTTACGTGCAAGATCATGAACTGTACAAGTCTTCCCCTCCCCAAGCTGCCTGAAAATAGTCAGAATTTCTTGTTCGCGGTCTTGTCCAGCAAGAGACAGTCTCTGGAAATTCAGCCTGATTGTGTCAGAATCTCTCTCCAAGTCCTTCTGACAACGGTACTGGGAAGAGCAATAACGTGGGAAAGTTTCTACCCATGGACGCTTGCTGGAGAACCTATGCCATCCTGCTCTGCTGCAGCTGGGTTGCCATCTCTCTGCAGGAGCCCGTGCCGCAGCTCGCACGTCTCTGACGTGTGAATTTTGGTGCGAACCCTGTCCCTGAAGCAAACAGACCTCAGTGTCCTGCTCTGTTAGGCGCTGCTGGTGTAAAAAGTTGATCCGATTAGTTTCGCGGGAGGGAGGAGGACGGTTAAAAAAACCTTGATTAGTGCTGGGGCAGTTATGTCTTGACTGAGTAAGATACGAGCCTCTGCCTCGACCAGCGCCTCTGTTCATAGCGCACTGCTGGGACACACGCGTGAATCGGGCCGTCTGCGCGCCAGAAGAAGGGGAGTTGTGATTCACTCTGCTGTCCTGAGCAGGTGCCTGCTAGGAAGAAAAAAAAACAAACCACAATGCAGAACCTATTTACGCAACTACAGGATTCCAGACATGCAGTTTAAACAGCTTCCCTGCTACCGAGGCATTTCAAGCGTCTTCATCAAGCTTTCCTGTTTTCTACTGAGTCTAAATTATTCACGTAAACACACCTAGCAAACTTTGTGTCTGCCCGGCGCACAACCCAGAAGCCAGGAATCATGGGCAAAGTTAACCACGAGAAACAGCTTTAATTGGAGCGACCCTCTGCTCCTGTTGAGCTGAATTTCAAGCCAGTTGCGCAGGGGCGGTTTGTCTTTTCACGATGCCGTCTGTCAAAGGCTCCCCCCGTGCTTCCAAAACAAGCAAGTTTCATTCCTCTGACCCAAGGAAGAATCTCAGACCCACTTTGCAATCGGAAAAATGGGGGGGGGGGGGGACGGGAGGGGAAGA
>VXBL01003991.1:17984-32177 GCA_013400195.1 Aramus guarauna | reverse complement strand
TCTGGGCCTCAACCGGGGGGTCTGGGCCCCCCGTGGGTCCCCCGCGGGCCCCCCGCTCCCCAGTGGGCCTCCCCGTGCCCTGTGGGGTTCCACCTTCCTCCACACACCCCTCATTCCCCGTGGGGCCCCCGTTCCCCGTGGCCCCTCCACCTGTGGTAGGCCTCTGCCCTCTCCTGTGGGCCCGCCCGTCCCTCGAGGGGCTCCCCGGGCTCCCCGTTACCCATGGGACTCCCTTCCCCCCATTTTAATATGTAATTTTTAATGCCAGAGTTGCCCCTCCAGTCAAGGCCCCACCACGGTCCTTTCCAGGAGGACGGAGACATCCCGCTCCCCACTCCCAAGCCAGGCCACAGCCTCTGCTCCCGGTGGATCCTCCCTTTTGGGAACGAGCCCCCTCCTAATCATGTGAGTTAGAAAACCACCGGCAGAGAACAGATTGTTCCTGTCTGCTGCTTTGCTGCGTGCGCGTAAATAGTTGTGTGTCATTTACCATCTGGCAGAGGGATCCGAGCACTGAGGCGGCAGCACTGGGTGCCAGCGGGGAGGCAGGAGCTGTACCGGCCCCGCGAGTAGTTCGTACGGCTCGGGGGCTGCTGGCAGGGCAGTGCCTGGTTGCTGCGGTACAATCGGCAAACGATAGTCACATCTGGGAGCGTGGGATGGGGAGTCCCCAGCTCCTCCTCTGCCAGGGGGGTGGATGTGGAGGGGAGCCAGGAGGGACGAGCATGGGCTCTGGATGCATTTTCGGGGGCCATCTGCTTACGCTTGCCCGTGAATGAGCAAAACGCGAACTCCTCAGAGGACCCTGATTCCTGCCAGCAGCTCTCCCCGTCCCAGAGAGACGGTGGCTGCGTGTGCCTTTGGGTGGAGACCCCGTGCCCACCACGGCTGCTTCCCCACGGCTTTGTGAAGGCATTTCAATGAGCCCGGAGTCACCACAGGCAGGGAGAAAGAGTGAATCAGGCCCCAGAATTGCTAGGCTCGGCTGCTGCTCACGTTCCGTGACAGTTTATTTTGAAGCTGAGGTTGAGCGTTGTTCAGGGTTTGGTTCTTTTTTTTTTTTTTTTTGTTTTGGTTTGGGTTTTTTTTTCAGATGATCTCTGGATTCAGAGATTTGAAGACTCGCATTTCCTAGTTTGGTTTTGGTGTGGGTTTTTTTTTTTTTGCTGTAATGGGAAGACTCTTTTTCTAAGAAAGGACCCCTTGTGCCAGCTGAGATTGTCACATCTTCATTCCTGGGAGGATTTGGGAGCACAAACGCCCCTGCCTGGGATAAGGATCGTGACAAACCTGCAAACACCGGGGGGTCAGGCACTACCAGTCCACATAAGCAGCGTCTTCTACCCACTCCACCAAAACACGAATGACTCCGCAGCATACGGAGCACACGATGATCAACTCCTTAATCTGTTCTTTTTTTTTTTTTTAATATTATTATTTTTTTTTCCCCTTTTAATTGCTTGTGATCGCTCTGAAGCTTTAACCCAGCCGTGGTGAACGTGATTCATCTTGGCTGCTGTTAAGGCAGAATGGGATGGTTACAACGCCGCTCTCTGCTGCGTTGACGCGATATACCGTGCCCATGAAATAATCTATAGCTGGCGTTATGGGGCCATATATCCTCTTGAATTGCAACACCCTAAATGTGATAAATAGCAACTTAATCAATACGAGTTCATTCTCCGTTCTCCTTCTTTATGGAAAATTGGACAGATTCCCAACCTGTTTCCATAGGAACAGGCTGGGAGATTGGGAGAACCGCCGGCTGCCAAAGGCCCGGCATTAATGCAGCCATGGCGTCTCCTTTGCGCTGGCGGAAGCTCCGGCAGCTTCCCGACATCACGGCCACTTAAAGCCAAGGCAATTTGTGCTGGAGATAAGGAGCTGCTGACCGATAACCAGCTTAGCACCCTTGCTACCCCCCCCAGATTTTGGCAGAGGATGGAGAGGGCTCCTTCACTCACCCAACACCAGCATCCCCCCGCCCCGGGGGCTCCCCCAAACCCGCAGCTTCCCCGTGGCTGAGCAAAGGCTTCCCCGCGTGATGGCAGCATTTGCTAAATCTCCAGCGCCAGCTGGAGATGCCTCAGGTGTCTGCTTTGTTTTGCTTCCCTCTTCGAAATGAGAGGAAATAAATTGTAGCACAGCTCCCCCACCCGACTTTCTGTTCAAACGCCAGCTCTCGGCTAAGGCTATTGTTCCGCAGAGTTTCATTTTAGACTGCTTTATTAGACGCTCTAAAATATCACTTCCTTGCTGGTGAAGGCAGCCTGTTCCTACAAGAGAGATAAAAGCCGATGGCTTGATTGCAAAGGGGACGTTTTGTTACTCTGTAAATCAGCTGACTGCATATTTTTTTTTTTTTTTAATTGAAGGCAGCCCTGGGAGTGGTGGTGTATTATTAGCCTTGCCGATGCCTGCTCCCCTCCGCCCCAGGGGCAAGCTCTGCTTTCACGCTGCCGAGGCAAGAGGTTCAATTAGATTTTGGCCTTCTTTGCAGAAGTGCCCGTCGAGTGCTCCAGGCTCCTCGTATGTGGAGCGAGGAATTGGGCCGAGTCAGTTCCCACGTCCTCCCAAACGTTTGCTCTTTCTTGTGTCTGGCCACAGACGCACAACTGGGACCAGCGTGGAAATTCTCTGTAACTCCAGTGCCTTCAGTTCCCCTTGGAGGGGAGAAAACATTTTGTTCCGATAGATTCTTATTGTAGCTATAAGCACAGTGCAGGTAATGCGCGGGAGATGCTGCCCCATCCTGAGCCCGGGGCTTTGGTCTGGGCACTGCCGAAAGGTGCTGGCTCCCAAAAAGTGATTGTTTTCACCCGCTTTGCCCCCTCCTGCTCCCCAGGGGCTGATTCCTGGCTGGAGAATCAGCAGAGCTATCCAGGGCATTGCACGAGCTTTTCTCTCAAGGCTCCTCACCGCTCAGCGAAGGAGCGAACCTGAGCTTTGCTACAGCCGTGGCAGCTGCCATGTCTGTGCTCTCGAGACGTCGGCGGCGATTACTCATCTCAAGAGCTCCCAGTGCAGAGCAGAGGGGAAGGGGGGAGAACTCTGGCACGTCTCCTGGCACCCCTGTCCGCGCGATGCTTCTCCCCTTCAGGCGTCGGTGCGCTCCAGGCGCTCTCCCACAGCCTTCGTCCTTGGCTCCGAGCGGCCGTGGAGCCCAGCAGGGAAAGGCAGGTGGGGCTGGCACAGCTGCAGCAGGAGAAGGAGCCGGCACGGTGACTCCCACGGCAGCTGCGGCGGTGGGAAGCAGCGTGGTTTTATTCTGGCTGTTACAAAAGGTACCCTTGAAAGTAGGCAGGAGAAGGCAGACTGCGGCGCAGCCGCCCGCGTGGCAGGGGGATGCCACGTGAGAGCACAGCCTTCACCTTTAGCTCTTGGATGCTAATGGGCTCCTCCGTCGTGTTTTTACAGCCATCGCAGCGTCTGCTCGGCAAGACCTACCCTGCGGCGCTCCCCTGGCCGTCGCGGCACGGGGCTCCTCCTGCTCGGAGAGGGGCTGTGGGAAGACAAACCGCTCCCACCGCAACGACGCACGCTTCAGACGCCGGCGTTTCTCCTCGGCGTGGCTCCAGCCTGGTCAACCTCTCCCTTACCGAGTTGGCGTCTCGTGGGTGATGGCCAAAGCGTCGCTGCAGGGTGTCAGACGGGGACCCCGGACAGACCTCGAGCCACCCAGCGCTTCTCAGAGTTTGTTCCTGGAGGGAGACCAGCGAGGCGAGGAGGGTTACTGTCTCTGCTCTGAATTAGTGCACCTGATGCGGCAGTTCCCACAGAGTGAATCAGATAAATTAATGAATCCTCCCTAATGCCGGAATTTTAGGAGCTTCCTAATGTGTGTCAGCCGACGTGTCATTAATACTCTCTTCTGTGACCTTTACATTGTCATCCAAGTCCAGGCTCCCCTTTTTGCCCTTTGCTATTCCCTTTCATATTTAATATTACATCTGATTTATCTGCAAGAGGGCTTTATCCCGCGCTCAGACAAATCCAAACGGTTTCACGAGCCTTCCCCAGGGCAGAGCCGCGGGTGGGAAAAGCCTCAGTCTGAGGGGAAAAGGCATCGCGTGCGGCCCCGGGCAGAGCTCTCCCCTGCTGCTCCCCCGCCGCTCGTCACCGCGTCGACGTCCGATTTTCACCCGCGTGGCTTGCAGTGCTCGCCGCGGGGCTCCCCGCTGACCCCGCCGTTTTCGTCAAGGTCAGTGCTTGGCAAACCCGGGCTGGGCAGCTGCTGCTCTCTGCTCCTCTTGATTTACGTGCTATTGAGCACCGAGAGACTCGAATGGAGCAGCTCGCAGGGGAAAACCTGCCGCAGCCGAGTCTCCGAGGGGCTTCCTCGCGTGTAGGACTCCTTTGTGCCTCCCCCGGGATCCTATTCCACCTCCTTCCCTCCTTTTTCTTTATTCGCTGTGCGTTATTTTTTTCCCCGCAGCACAAACCGACTGCCAGAGCCAGCGACATGCGCCGATGGAGAGGCAGGAGAGCGGCTGGAGGGAGTGATGGATGGCGCAGGACATGCCGGTTGCAGATCTCGGGGACATGTACAGCACTTTAATTGGTCGGCCTGCACAGATTTCCTCACAAACAGCATTTTTTTAATCTAAAAGAAAGCAAGGAACTGGAACGTGTCTTGCTTCTGTCATGACTTCCCTGGAGGCAGCAGCAGCACATTAAGGAAAAAGAGAAGGAGGAGGAAAAAAATAGTCAGAAGCACCAGGTGGCTGA
This sequence comes from Aramus guarauna, assembly GCA_013400195.1. Taxonomy (NCBI): domain Eukaryota; kingdom Metazoa; phylum Chordata; class Aves; order Gruiformes; family Aramidae; genus Aramus; species Aramus guarauna. The sequence continues at coordinate 27,449 of VXBL01003991.1, read as the reverse complement.
ATATCTTGCAGCCTAATTGATTCCTCTTTAATTAGTACAAAACCTGTTGCTCTCAACCAATGTTCAGCGCCAGCTTTGGAGCGAGCGGCATCCTCCCGGCCCCACGCCAGCGTGGCTTGGCGTGGCGGAGAGAGGCGAGGAGCTGCAGGGAACGCTGCGGGGTTGACGGTGCCTCTTCCGTACCTGGGAACCAGGGCCACCTCCAGCTCCTACGACTTTCTTCCAGGCAGCGAGAGCAGGAAGGAGGAGAGCCGGCCGTGTCGGTGCCCGTCGCATAGCGAGCCGCAGCGAGGGGTTTGGATGGGACCATCTGGAATAATTTGACTCTTCATGGGGGTTTCTGTGCCCGTGCCTGGCCTCGCTTGGGAACTGTTCACCGGTTCTCACCCAAATCCAGTTCTTTTTCTATTGGAAAAGAGTTCAACTTCATTTTCAGTGAAATTACTTCTCTGCTTTTTGCCTCCTGACTTTCAAAAGGATGTCTGAGCCCTTGCATGGATCTGAAACCAGGCTCTGCGGCGGCACGGGCTGCTCTGGGTTAGGTGGTGACTTTGCCAAGCACGTCAAAACTCGCCCCCTGCAGCACTCGGCCACGTCTGTAGCATTTCTGGAAACGCTGCCGTAGGGTTTTAATTCTTTGGCGCTGACCTGTGCAAGGGCTTCCCCTGACGCAGGGTGGCTGGGGGGGCTCTCTGGTCACCCAACGGCTTCGTCCCAGCGGACCTGGGAGCGAGACTCCGCTCCTGGCCCTGGGTCTCTGGTTCTGTTGGAACATCTTCGTGTACGAGATGACAACACGTCTGCAGGTTTTGCAGCAAAAGCCCCTGCCACCGGGCGGCTCCCCAGCAGGAAACCCAGAAATTTAGGTAGAAAAGTGTCATTTGCCATTGCGTTTTACAGCTGGTTCCTGCTGAGAAACACTTCTTACTGTGCGAGCACCAGGCCAGCAGACCCTGAGAAACGGAGATGGCTTCTTCCATCCCAATAAACATGCAAACGGCCACAAATGCCACTGACATCAGCCTGGCGTCTTTTCGTGCAGATGTATCTTCTCTGGGTGCTCACGGGAATTGCAGGCGTGTCTGGGAGCGAAAAGGAATCAGGGAATCACAGAATGTCTTGAGTTGGAAGGGACCTCCCAGCCCACCCAGTCCCACCCCTGCCATGGGCAGGGACACCCTCCACTAGCCCAGGTTGCCCAAAGCCCCATCCACCCTGGCCTTGAACACTGCCAGGNTAGAAAATTCCCAGGCCACCTGTCCTTGATTCCAGCCTCCGTAGGCTTCCTTTTTTTGTTTGAGTTTGTCCAGGAGCTCCTTGTTCACCCATGCAGGCCTCCTGACTTCCTCTTGTTGGGCCTGGGCTCGGAGGAGGTGATCCCTGAACACCAACCAGCTCTCTTGGGCCCCTCTTCCCTCCAGGGCTTTGTCCCATGGGATCTACCAAGCAGGTCCCTGAGGAGGCCCAAGTCTGCTCTCCTGAAGCCCAGGGCAGTGAGTTTGCTGTGCACCCTCCTCGCTGCCCTGAGGATCTTGAACTCCACCATTTCATGGTCACTGCAGCCAAGGCTGCCCTTGAGCATTCCCCACCAGCCCCTCCTCGCTGGTGAGAACAAGGTCCAGCACAGCACCTCTCCTCTATCCCTTGGAGGAGGAAGTTACCATCGCTGGATTGCAGGAACCTCCTGGATTGCTTGTGCCCAGCTGGGTTGTCCCTCCAACACATATCGGGGTGGTTGAGATCCCCCATGAGGACCAGGGCTTCCGAACACGAAGCTGCTCCTACCTGTCTACAGAGGGTGTCCGGAGAGGGCCCGAGCAGGATGCTCAGGAGCCGAAATACACCCTGCCAGCCCTTGCACGCAGCTCCAGCCCCACGTGTCACCGCTGGGCAGAGGGTCCGTGCAAAAGTGGCCCCGTCACAGGCTCCGGTGGCTGATGATTCCCAGCGGTATGGCCCCGGAGCAGGAGCCGGAGGATCCCTCTCCGGGCGCTTGAGGGCTCAGGAGCAGTTTTCGCAGTGCCGAGCTGTTCGGCTGATGTTGCGCAGACCTCTCCCAAGGCCTGCAGACCTCACACCGCCGTGTGATAATTAACCGTAACGAACGACCCCGTTGGTGCCTGGAATCCCAAGGCTGGGGTGATGAATTAGCAGCTGAGCAGCTTCGGTTTTACCTCGGAAAAGGAGCCCGTCTGAGATGGAAATCGCTGCAGGACAGGCCCCCAGCTGATTTTGTTTCTGCAGCAAGCGCAGGAGAGTGCTTACAGGAGGTTTTTCTGCCTGGGCTGGGGAGCTGTGGACCAGATCCGGATTGCCCAGCTGGAAGCTGCGGCTCCCCCTCGCACACCGCCTACCCCGTCCCCCTGGGAGCAAAAGCTGCTCCGCAGGGAGAGAAGCTCCCGGCTCACGAGCCGGGGAAAGGCCGGCATGCAGAAGCGCCGGAGCTGTTTTCCTGCCTGCAAATGCAGAGCCTGATCCAAAGAGCTGGGTCCCTGCCTGCCCTCCTTCACCCCCGCGCGCTGCCTCCCACGTCCTGCTCGCTCCCAGCGGGCAGGTGCTGAGTCAAACCCTGCGGAGCCATTTGCGTGTGGTTTTCCCTTCCCTTGCGGAAGGCCGGCCGTTCTCCACCGTTTATAAAAAGCTCTATCCGTAAGGAACGGTTGAGCTAAACAATAGCTTTTTTTTTTCCTTTTTTTTTTTCTTTTTTTTTCCTTTTTTTTCTTTTTTTCCTCTTTTCCTCCATATTGTGCTTCCCCTCCTGTCACCGTGTACCCCGGTGCTGCCGTGGGCACGTCGCACCGGGGTGGGTGAAGACACCCAGACCCTCGCCTCCTCCTCCTCCTCCTCTCCTCCCTCCTCAGGCTGGGAAAACGAAGGGCAAACGGCCGCAGGGAGGCGGAGATCCACGTTACGGACATGATTCTCTTTCTCCTTGGAGAAGCCTTAATCTCAAGCCATTAATAAAAACAGATTATGTACTGCACGCGAAAGATTAAACGAATTTTGCCTCGTCTCTGTGGGCAGTATCAGAAATACAGCTGCCTTCGTACGTTCGGGCTCTGCTGCGCTAAGCCCCTAACGCTGGAAATGAAGCTCAAGGGTTTTAACATCCTGCCAAAGAGCCCCCCAGACTGTTGGGGGGTATTTTTAGGATTTACAAGTATTAGCTCAAAAAAAAGCCCGATTTATTGATTCATCATGATTCAACTACCGCACATCACCCCACCTCCTCCTGCGCTGGCCCCGCAACACCCGTAGCCCTGTTGACACCCTCCTGGCCCGCATACGGGGACGCGTTTTGGGAGCAGCCAGTCCCTCGGGCTGCTGCCTTAATACCCGACGGAGCGAGCCAAAGCTGACGGCGCGGCGTTGCCAGGCTCTGAGCAAGGCTTTTGACTCGTCGCCTGGATTTAGCGGCGCTTGGTGGGAAAAGCTCCAGCTTCCCCTTCTCTCTACCGCTGTGTTCCCTCCGCGAAAGTTGTTTTTGTGCCCTTTGCAGCCTAGCCGGCTTTTATCCTCATTTCTTTAGAGGTGAGGAATGAACCCAGCCATTAGTGGAGCCGGAGGGAGCAGCCCTGCTCTGATGTTAGGGCAGAACCGGGGCGAGCGGGAGGGAAATCCTGGGGGATCCTTGGCGCAGAGCTGGAGGAAGGAGCATCCACAGCTTCTGGAGCCACAGCCTGAGCGCACGGGAAACCCGACCTCCTTCAAAAAAGCCCTTTGGGGAGCACGTGGCTGGAAAACACCTCGCTGCTCCTGGGAAGCGAGGCGGCTGCCCGGGATCCGGGCACTCCTGAGAGGCAGCAGTTAGTGCACGCGGTTTTACAAAGCACCCAGCGGCTCCGGCGATGCTGCCCCAGCCTCAGCATCCCCCCCTGCATAAGGGAGCGGGGACGCTTCCCCCTCGCCAGGATCTCCCCAAAGCACGCAGACGGATCCCGAGAGGCACAAAGCTGCTTTCCTGGGGATGCACGGGAGAGCTCAGCACCCTTGGGGGAACCACCGCGCCGAGCACAACCCTCACGGCGCGAGGCTTTCCTACGGCGGGGTGTAACCGGGGCTGAAACGCCTCCAACATCGCTCCGCAGCCGGACTCCAACCCCAGCGGGGAGAGGAACGGAGCTCCCAAGACCGGCAGAACAGAGGGGTCGGAAGCATTTATAGATGTACGTATATATCATATATTTGTGTGTGTAACTATACATAGATAGCTGCATACTTACACACCTGCACAGGTAAATATTTATAGATACTGACCTCTTCAGATTAAAGTCCAAGGCACTTTTTACAGTGAACAGGTTAAAGCCATAGTTTAAAACATGCCTGTTTCTGGGTACAGCTTGGGTTTATGGCAACGCTGTGGGGACGGGCCAGTCCCCGCTCCCTCCCCCCCGGGCCAAGAGCTCGGACCAGAAGGAGGGACGTAAGCCCGGGGCCAGATCCTGACCGCAGAGACACGCAAGCGGCTCCCGCTGGGAGGTGTACGGGCAGATCGGGGACATGCTGAGACCTCAGCGGGGGAAAGAACACTTTGGGCAGAAGGAGGGGGAGCAGAGCTGGGCACGCATCCCGCAGCACGGGAGCCCCCAGCCCAGAGCACCCACCGCGCAGGCAGTGCCGGAGCCGTGCCTGGTGCCCCGCGGGGCTCCGAGGGGGCTCATTCCACAGGGAAATAACCAATCCCACAGAGGAGCTTTTCTTCTCTCCTGTAAAAGCACCTCTCTACCACCCCAAGCCCTCTGGGTGCGTTTCGGGAGGGAGCTCGGAACTGGGAGAGGAGAAACTGGGACCGGCGCAGAGCCTTGCAGCAGCATCTTCCTCTTCCCAACCAGCTGAGGTACCACCTCGCTCCCAGCAAACCTTCCCGCTGGCCGTCGCTGGGAGATGCTGGGCAAGGGAGAGCGATGCGGAGAGCCGAGTGCCCTGGAAATCCCCGGGGCACCCCCAGACCCAGCTGGCAGCGGGGTGGGGGGGCTCAGCCGGGGGAACCAGCCCCTCTCCTCCGGCAGAGCTATAAACCCCTTCCCTGGTCCCGGCCGTGTCCCGTCATGGGCGGGGGGGGGGGCTGCCCCCAACAACTGCCCCACAAGTAAAGGCAAATGTGTGGGGCAGGAACAGCCCCAGCCGGGCAATCCCAGGCGGCCGCGGCTGTCAGCTGGGATCTGGGGGGGGATTTCGGGTCTGGTGACCAGCAAAGAGCTCAGGGCAGGAACCTGACCCTACTGGGTTTAACTGGCCTGGGAGGGTCAGGCCAGCACAGCCGTGCCGGTAATAATGGTGCTAACGATGGCAGCGCGGCGTGAGGGCGATTCTGCAGGGGAAGAGCCGGCGTCGGGGCTTTTAGGCTTTCTCTGGACAAGAGCAGCGGGAACTGGTCCCATCCACACTGCTCCTTCCCGGCCACGGTCACGCTCTGGGAGGGACAACTGGCTGGGAAGGAGCGTTGGGGCTGCAAAAAAACTTTTTAAGACTTATTTGCCCACAAATCTTGATCCAACGGGGATCAGGTCCAGCAGCTCAGGAGCCGGAGGTCAGGAAGAGACGCTCTCTGAGACGCGAGGAGTACGTCAACCGGAAGGCTGAGACGGAGCCGTCCCTGCAACCTCACTGTGTTTCTCTTTCACGCTCAAGACTTCGTCCTCCTACACCATTGCAGCCTGAGATTGAACGGAGCAAAAGCCGCAGCTCCGCAGATCAGGGCGTGAAGCCCCGACCGGACACATCCCGGGAATAGCGGCTGCGTCGCCCTGGGGCGATTCCCTCCGGGAGAGCAGGATTGGTCCTGGGAACACAGCCCAGTGCGGGTCACTGGCACAGGGCTGCCCTTACCCCCGTTCCAGAAATTAGGTGTTGACCTGAGAATTAAAAGCGAGCGCGCTATTTCTGCCTGCCTCCTCCCGGCTCCGCATCTGGAGAGCCAAAGCAGGCAGGAACAATCCTGCCTGCCTGCCTGCGGGTCCTGGGGCCGAGCACAGAGCAGCGTTTCGGCAGCCAGCGCGGCACAGACCGGCTTTGCCAGGCAGGAGGACGTTTGCGCCCTCGCCCTTCCCTAGGCACGAGTGATTCCCTAGTTCAAAGCCTGCCCGGATCCTGCCCGCGCCCAACCAGACCGTGCCGAAAGCCCAGCCGGAGGAGGGAAGCAGCGTGCCCTGCACCACAAATGCCTCCATCCTGGGGGAAAAAGGGGGAATTTTGGCTTTTGCACAGCTTGTGGGTCCCTCCTTCAGCCGGAGGAGAGGACCAGGGGAGGGGAATGGCTTTCCAGAAGCTGCTGAGACCCTGGCAGGAAAGGGGGGGGCAGACCTTTCCCCAGGGAGAAGCAAAGCTCCGGTGCCATCGGGCTACGCGGATCTGGACCTGCTAAAGTCCAGCTTCCAGGTAATGGGAATAAATACCTGGCGGGGGGAAGGATAAGGAGCATGGGGAGCTTTCTGGCTGGGATCCTGTGCCCCCTGCCCCGTCCTCCCTGGCCTCCATCCTCGCTGGGAGCAGCGGCTGTACTCAGAAACAGACATTTTTGGCAGCAGGCTGGCATCGCTGCCTGCCGACAGCCGGGTTGGGTACAAAACCATAATTGAAAGTTACAATAACCTTTATAATATAGCAATATATTTCATAGTTAAAATAAACTATTATGCTTTCCCCTATTGTTAAAAAAGAAGCGAGCAGTACAGAGGCAAGATGCAAACCCAGGTCGAAGCTCCTTAATTCTGGACAGAAACGTCTGTGAGTTTGCAGAGAGGACGTGGTATTTTTCTGGCGTTTCTAGGACGTTTTCTCGCAGGCAGCGCGGGGAGGAGGTACGTGGAGCAAAAAAAAAAAACCTAAAAACCAAACCCCAAAACCCCAAGCTGTGCCAAAAATGAGACTGGCTGTGGCTGGGTGGGTCCTGGAGGGGCTTCGGGGTTCAGCTCCGTTGGCGCGTGGGGTCGGATGCTTCCTGTCTGCGGGAGGTCTGCAGCTCTTTGGGATTGTAACTCCGTGTCGCGGGTTTGTTCTTGTGCTTTTCCTCCACCTCGGTCGCTGGTCCCAGCTCTTCACTTTTCCTGATGCCATTTTGGGCTCCAAAATTACCTTCTCAGGTGCGTGGGGAGCATCCTGCCACGGGGAGAGGGAACCTTTTCCCAAAGACCTGCCAGGCGCTGCTGGGAAGGGAAACTCCGGCTTGAGCTACCCCGCTGCCCTGGGCGTGAGCTGGGGGGTGCTGGGGACCGAGAACGGCTGGCGGGGAGCAGGGCAGCAGCTCCGGGTGGGCACCCCCGTACCCAGAGCCCGCTGGCACCGGGGGNTGAGGGATGGAGGATGTGAGGCGCGTGGGACGCAGGGTGCAAGGCGCAGAGCGTAGGGTGCAGAGCCAGGGCTGCAAAGTCTGAGGCAGAGGGGGGAGTTCGGGGTGCGGGTTGTGCAGGGGTGGGGTGCAGGGATCCCACCACGCCGGCCCAGCTCCTCTCAGCCCTGCTGAAATCCCACTGCAGCGACTCTGCCCCGGGACACGGATCTCTTGCACCAGTTGCCATCCTGAAGCTCTCACCACCGGTTCTTCGCTGCCCTTCAGCCCCCCAGTTCCCGGTGAGCCGACAGCGCCCGGTCTTGCCTTACTCCATCTGATCTCCCAGACTTGATCATCAGCCCCGAAGGAGGTTCCCGCAGGGGATACGGATTCTCGAGCATCGACACTTCCTCCGGCTCTCTGACGCCCCGGGATACATCTCCGCACCTCGCCCCGTGCGCAGACCCCGTTGCACGTGGCAGTTTGCTCCCGCCCGAACCCCGGGAGAGGTACGGAAGCTTTTTTTTTCTCTCCGCCGGCTGCCTGCAGGCCAGTGGAGATGCTGCATTTCAGGCTCAGTCTTTGNGGGGGACGCCGCGGGCTGGACCGTGCTGGTTGGTTTCCCCCCTCGCCGTGCCTGCCCTCACCGTGGCCTTGGGGCAGCTCCCCGATCCCCACGGCGGTGCTGAGGCTGGAGTGGGGGGGGTGCTGGCCTCGGTGAGCCCCGTACTCAGGGCGATGAATCCGGGCTGCTGGCACCCGTCCCGAAACACTGGCAGGGCGCGGGTGTGATGCGGGGGTGCCCCCAGTTCCCGGTGAGCCGACAGCGCCCAGTCTTGCCTTACTCCGTCTGATCTCCCAGACTTGATCATCAGCCCCGAAGGAGGTTCCCGCAGGGGATACGGATTCTCGAGCATCGACACTTCCTCCGGCTCTCTGACGCCCCGGGATACATCTCCGCACCTCGCCCCGTGCGCAGACCCCGTTGCACGTGGCAGTTTGCTCCCGCCCGAACCCCGGGAGAGGTACGGAAGCTTTTTTTTTCTCTCCGCCGGCTGCCTGCAGGCCAGTGGAGATGCTGCATTTCAGGCTCAGTCTTTGAATTTGCCACCTCTTCTCCGTTGCCACGCTGGAAACCTCCTGGCAGAGCTGGGCCGACGTTTTCTCCGGCTGCGGAGGTAGGGCTGGGGGTCGCCGGGGGAGCACCCGGGGAGCGGCGGGAGGGCTGAGACCTCGGGGGGCTGCCGGGGCAGCGACGCTCTCCCAGCAGACCCTACAATAACGCTGACGGCGAGAGCTTGGAAGAGGGAAAGAGCAGCTCGTTCCCAGAAACCGAGTATCTCCGGCCGGCCGAGGAGCGGAAGAAAAAGGCTGGCAGCCGTCGCTGCTCGCCTCCTCTCCTCCCTGAACAACCGCGGCTCGTCCCCCTGCTACCAGCGGGCTCGACGCAACCCCCTCCGCAGCGCCGGGAGCTCATTCCGCAGCACTCCTCGCAGCCTTCCTCCTCCTCCTCCTCCTCCTGCCGGGGGCCGGTGGGGCGAGCGCTCCTGGCTAACTTCGGCTTGTTTTCTCCGTTAACTTGAATTGCGGGGCACGAGTAAACCACCTACCACCAGCAGCAAGTGGAGTTTTGCGACAGAAATTCCTCGGCATTGGGCTGATAGGTCCCTGCCTACGTGTGCACGAAATCCAGCGTTATTTATGGAAGTGAAAGAGTTACGAAGGAGAAGATTACAGGCTGAGTATACCTGGAGTAACACAGTGACTTTGATTACAATTACTGACACTGCTGGGTGAGGTGTAATTAATATCGCGGAGTAATTACATGGTTACTTCATCTGTTTAAAAAAATATATAAATAGCCTCTGCTGAGTTTTCGGTGAAAGCAGCAAACACCGGCCCCGGAGCCCGGCAGCAGCAGGCAGGGATCCGTGCAAGGACCCGGCAGAGCCCAAACGCGACCCCGGGGCAGAACTGGGGAGGGAAAAAAAAAGGGCAGAAATGGTAAAAGCGGAACAGAAAATAGCTGGTTCCAGAAGTAGCCTGCTGACACCCAAGGGAAGAACATCAGCAAAAGAAAAGGAAAGCACGAGGGGCTGCGTTTCGGCAGGCACGGGCGGCGGCGAATGCCGATCACCGCGCCGTTGCCAAGCCGGTGCCGGATGGTGCCGCCGATTCCCACCGAACCCAGCGGA
>VXBL01003989.1:17647-44142 GCA_013400195.1 Aramus guarauna | reverse complement strand
GGTGTCTGCAGAGTTTCTTACATCTTCTGACTCCTCTCTCCGGCTGCAAAAGCTCTCTCTAACTATTTTTTTCCCTTCTTAAACATGTTATCACAGAGGTGCTGATTGTCTTGGCTTTGGCCAGCGGTGGGTCTGTCTTGGAGCTGGCTGGCATTGGCTCTGTCAGACACAGGGGAAGCTTCTAGCAGCTTCTCACAGAAGCCACCCCTGTAGCCCTCCCGCTACCAAAACCTTGCCTTGCAAACCCAACACAATATTTAATCCACTGAAAGTGCCTATATTAACTCTTGTGAAACTGTCACAGAAACTCACATTTCCTGCAGCCACCTACCATTGAAGGCAGACAAAGCAACAGAATTTCACCTAGATTTCCAGTAATATTCTGGTCCTCTTTTTTCTCTCTCATAGCTACTGTAGATGATTATCAGCAAATGAATAAAACATACTTTCATGCGCATGAAACAACATGTGCCAGCTTTGCTGCTGGCGTTCTGTCCACATGCCTAGCACTCCCCTTTGCTAACCCTTCTTCCCACTCCTACTATTAACCCTCCTCTCACAGTCGAAAGGAATACAAGGCAAATCTGGGAATCCTGTTATTTCTTTCCTCCCAGTAACATCCAAAAATGGTCTGGGGTGAGGAGAGGGTGGGAGTTACATTTCCACACAATATAAGAAAATCAGATACTTTAAAATACCATTTCTCCTGCAACTGAAAGAATTTTAAAAGTAATAAAAATGAAATAATTTGAAACCATTAAAAGGAAATGCCCAGTTACATAGCACATACCCTTTGGAAGTCTCTGCTGTATGGCACGGTGTTTACTGAGATTCACAAACTCCTTTGACGACCCATGCAATGGCTAAGAGCATTGACAGCTTCACAGATTGCATACTAACACCCCAGAATCACTGTGTGAACCACTCAGAACTTTCTCAGCTAGGCTATTCTGTAATCATCTGTCAGGAGGGTGGGAGATAGGAACAGCTTACATGACCTGAAGCATTTATTATTCAACAGTCCCTTATTTTCATGCCCTTCACTAAGATGCTTGACCTCTAGGTTCCCCCACAGGGATGGCAGGGAACGGCGACAAGAATATAAAATGCAAAAGTACTCATGTTTGCATAATTTGGCCCTTGGAAGAAATTTGAGGGTGAAATCAGGGAAGCTCAAGATTGTTAAGAGAATCTGCCCTGGTTTTTAGGTTATATTTCACCCTTTGGTCATCTCACTTGGCTGCAGACTAAATGCCACCTGCTATAGCAATAACAAGTACAGCTTACTGGGGCTACAGTTCCTGGTACACTGCTTTATTTGCTGTGAACACTTCAGGAAAAGGAATTAAAATGCCTTCAAAAGAAATCTTCACTTGCTGCACCATTTGAAGGTTAGCCGAAAAATGCTCGAACAACAAGCAGCTAACAATTGGGTAAATGCCAGATTTCACTGAATTGTTCCAGGGAAGTATTGGGCCAAGTATTTTTCATTTGTACATCCCCCATAAATGTGAATCATCGGGCAAATTCTGCTTAATCAGAACCTAAGCCAGTACATGCTTAAATCAATGGGAGGCAATTTTGATTTCCAAGGGAGGAAGCAGAATCTAAATCACTTTATTATCAATTCAGACTCACTTTTCTTTTTTGTTCTCACAGCAAATTCTACTGTGCAAGTGGCTTTAACCTACCCCTGTTACCATCGGTAACAGAGATCCTTAATCCAGTAACTGGCTGAGCACCCACAAGCTCTTTCAAAGCCCTAGGGAAAGCTTAGAGCCATCCTAGGAAGCGCCCAGTATCATATTGGACTGATATGCAGAATAGCTATTTCAAGCTTTTTTTCCTATTTGTTACCATTCCAGAGAAAAAAGGCATTAATTAATTATTTTAATTGCACGTTTTGTAGTATTTCTCATGGGACCTGGACTGCAGCTGCCTCAGCTTGATCCCATCTGGCTGGGGGATGGGAAACTATTATAAAACATGTTTTCCCCAGAGTGAATAGGACTTTCTGCTGCAGCTGTCTTTATGGAGATGAGGGAGCTATTGGAAACAGGTGTATTACACATAAATGCTCCCTGGATTGAAACTATCTAATAGACTCTGGCAGGAAAACTTCAATCAACTCCACAGGATCAAAACCAGCCTCTCATCCCTCTTTTTTGTGGAGGAACGAAACACACAATGATTACTTTTAAAAGAACAAATACCTTGGTGGGGCTGATGTCTTAAAAAGGTATTCATGGCTTTCCAACAAGACTTTTCTTAGTTTCTGAAGGCAAAATATTGCAACTTCTTAGAGCAGTTGTGATCTTGCAGGCAATTAATTATCTGCACCAAGATTAAGATCACTTATGGAAAAATATGCTGTTAAGAATGAAGGAAAACACCCCCACAATCCTGATTAATCAAGTACAATTGGCAGCAAACAGAGAAGAGAGAGTGTGTTCTTTAGGAGACATTTTTTAGTGCAGATGAGTTTTTGCTTGGCTTCAAGTGACGTCATCTTTTCCCTACTCCCATTCCTGTTTCAGATCTTGTTAAAGGCTCTGTCAGTACCTCAAATTCCACAAGTTGGTCAGTTGGTGAGGGTGCTGAGGCACTGTAGCAGGTTGCTCAGAGAAACTGTGGCTGCCCCTGGCTCCCTGGCAGTGTTCCAGGCCAGGTTGGATGGGGCTTTGGGCAACCTGGGCTAGTGGAGGGTGTCCCTGCCCATGGCAGGGGGTTGGAATTAGATGGGCTTTCAGGTCCCTTCCAACCCAAACCATTCTGTGATTCTATGCCCTGCCTCCTTTCGCTCGGGCTCCAGACTTTTACAGATGCCTGGCTACAAGTAAGAAGGAAGGTATCTGGGATCTTCACTGGTCCCAACCAGGCTATCACTGCTAAAAATCTGCATTTCCCCCTGAAATTCCTGCTCATCTTAAAGATGAGCTACATTGCTATAACAGGCACTAAGCTGGGTATAAGGCATTCCCAGGAGCTATTCAGGCCCTGTTCTCCAGAGAATCCATGATAACATAACTTCCTGAACACACTAATGGGAACCTCTTTGTGCCCAACACTTTTAGGGTAGGCTAGAGGGTAAAGTTTCCCCCCCTCAAAGTTAGAATTTGATAGCCAGAAGTGGATATCATTCCTTCTCCATGTCTGATGTTAGGGAGTTAATGGTTTTCCCTGTGTTATTTTAGATCCTCTTCTGAACATTAACAGATGTGCCCAGAGCCCAGAAAAGGAGCTTTGGGAAACATTTCTGCTTTTTCACTAAACAAATTCTGACAAGTCGAACATCCAAAGTACAACAGCTCTGTTCCACTCTCTGACCTCTGTCTCCCAGCTTGGGGATGCTGTCAAAGGCCTTTTCTCCCCCCCTCACATTTTCTGCGTCCTCAGCCTGGTCTGTGCACTGTGTTACTGTCTGCATGCTACCCTGGGGCAACACAGCATCTCCTGACTCTGGAAGAGACTAAATTATACCATTTTGGGTAGAGAAAAGGCTTTCTTTGATGCTCCTACATCTGCACAGCTACTTAATGAAAGTGCAGCATCTGGTCTAACAGACCGTAATTTAAAAGAAAAATAAATAAAATACCACTTTCTCAAACATTTCCAACTAGCTGTTCCAGACTACATTAATTTATTGAAATGTTCATGGTGTACCAGAACAGAATGTTTTTTTAATGGTGGAAGATACCATGAAGCTGCAGTCTTAAAAGTACTACAAACTGGTATTACCAATGGAAAAAGCAAACCTTAACTGCTCTCAGCTGCCTGTCTTTGCTGTTGCACTGCTCCTTCCCTTGTATAGCATTAGTGTTTGCATGGATGTGTTGTGACCATCAGAGAGGTAATCCAGTTAAGAATAAACCCAGCAGAAAAAGAATTTAAATGTTAGTTTCTATGTGGATCACTTTCCCATTCCAGATTTACAGCATAAGCACACAAACAGTACCAGAAAACAGGAGAGGGGATGATACACAGGAGGTATGGGTAGGGAAGCTGGAGGTGAAGGGGTGAGAAGGATGGACTGTTTTGGCAGCTGTGCTGGCTTTTGTCAGCTGAAAGTGTTTGCAAAATGATGGCCTGAATAAGTGACTTGTGGCATTCTCAAGAAAGTCCTGCTGAAATCTTTGGACAATATCGTATTATGTCTCTCTCTATTTTTCACAGCACAGGCTGATTTTCCAACACAACCAGTCTGTTCAAACAGGCAGAAGGATAAAGACATGTCATGCAAGTGGCCAGGACAAAGAAAAATAAAAGCCATGCAGAGATGGAGGATTTTAACTACAGGAGAGCTACTGCCTCACTGTGTAACCTTGGCAGAGGTGTTTGGCCTGAAATTGCCTTAGCTGGGAAGCTGGTGGAGAGGAATGTGCAGGTGCACAGGCCTGACAGCATGATGCTGTGGCTGAGCGAGGCTTTGCTGAATGTTGTGTAGCTGCTCATGGGCAATTATGTACAAAATCACAACANCTTTCTTTGATGCTCCTACATCTGCACAGCTACTTAATGAAAGTGCAGCATCTGGTCTAACAGACCGTAATTTAAAAGAAAAATAAATAAAATACCACTTTCTCAAACATTTCCAACTAGCTGTTCCAGACTACATTAATTTATTGAAATGTTCATGGTGTACCAGAACAGAATGTTTTTTTAATGGTGGAAGATACCATGAAGCTGCAGTCTTAAAAGTACTACAAACTGGTATTACCAATGGAAAAAGCAAACCTTAACTGCTCTCAGCTGCCTGTCTTTGCTGTTGCACTGCTCCTTCCCTTGTATAGCATTAGTGTTTGCATGGATGTGTTGTGACCATCAGAGAGGTAATCCAGTTAAGAATAAACCCAGCAGAAAAAGAATTTAAATGTTAGTTTCTATGTGGATCACTTTCCCATTCCAGATTTACAGCATAAGCACACAAACAGTACCAGAAAACAGGAGAGGGGATGATACACAGGAGGTATGGGTAGGGAAGCTGGAGGTGAAGGGGTGAGAAGGATGGACTGTTTTGGCAGCTGTGCTGGCTTTTGTCAGCTGAAAGTGTTTGCAAAATGATGGCCTGAATAAGTGACTTGTGGCATTCTCAAGAAAGTCCTGCTGAAATCTTTGGACAATATCGTATTATGTCTCTCTCTATTTTTCACAGCACAGGCTGATTTTCCAACACAACCAGTCTGTTCAAACAGGCAGAAGGATAAAGACATGTCATGCAAGTGGCCAGGACAAAGAAAAATAAAAGCCATGCAGAGATGGAGGATTTTAACTACAGGAGAGCTACTGCCTCACTGTGTAACCTTGGCAGAGGTGTTTGGCCTGAAATTGCCTTAGCTGGGAAGCTGGTGGAGAGGAATGTGCAGGTGCACAGGCCTGACAGCATGATGCTGTGGCTGAGCGAGGCTTTGCTGAATGTTGTGTAGCTGCTCATGGGCAATTATGTACAAAATCACAACAGTGATGCTAGAAAGCTCCAGGCATCTTAACCAGATTTTGCTGGCCATTAACCCAGCAGAAGGCTGCTAATGGCATCTGATCGCTTTCTTTGTGCTACTGCCATTTAAGGTCACTCTGAAGGATACAAACCCTTGTATATTTTACAGTGTAAGATTCAGGCAAAATAATAACCATGGGTTTGAGATGAGTTCTCAAAATGACAATAAACTAACAAGATGTGAATTTTATTTTACAAATCTATGGCCATGAACCGAAAAAGAACAAACTCTTGAAAAGCAAGGATCTCTGATGGTAAATGAAATACCACTTAGAGAGAGTGGATAAAGAATTAATCCGTAACACGTCCATTACTAAAAAACTTTAGAACAACCCTCTGATTATGAACCCCACTCACTGCAAAGCTCTGCTGCACTGCAGCTCCTGCGTGTCCACCTGGCATCACTGCACATGGAGAAGTGCACACCATCCACCAGGGAGTTCACAACACGCAGAGATTTTCAATGTGGGTCAGAAAGGGATGTACCAGCACAGGAGTAAGGGCAGCCAGCTGTGTGCTTCACATCATTCATGCACAGAGAGGACCAGACCTGCCAGCTCCAGCTAGGCAAACTTTCAACGCCAGGAGTTGGTATCAAGCTTCAGAGTCTTTCGGTCCAGCCTTTGGAAGATGATTTTTAGTCAGTGTGGTTACGCAGTGGGCAATGCCGCCTATGGGAAGTTATTATGATTTGTTCCTTCCCAGCAAAGATAACAGACATATCATTCATTGCCTGATTTGAAAAGAACTCACACAGCAACCCAGAGCCATTGACTATTGCTCAAGTGTTACCCTAACATCAGAGGGTAACATCTCTTTCTCAGCGTCTAGAGAGTCAACTATCATGTGCATAAAGAGCAAAAAAAGAGACAAGCTTGAGGGAGAAAAGAGAGGCGGAACCCTGCCTATCTTGACACTTAATCAGCTCCTTATAGCCTCAAGGCAAGAGCTAAACTGACCCAGAATGGATGGTGAGCATCACCACAGGGGTTAGTTTGCAGAGAGATGTACCTTCCCTGTAACTAAAGACAGTGATAATGAGATCGTGTCACTCAGCATGTGTACCACTCTATGCCTTCCTGTTTGTCCACAGGAGAAGTTAAGCTAGAAGCCCAGTATGATCCCTCCTGCCTTGTATAAGGAAAACTCTGAGGAAATAAATGTAAGAAGCTCAGAGGGTACCTGGAAATCAGAGCCACCAGCTAAATGGCATGAACCAGCCAGACTGAAAAATCCCACATCCTGTGGAACAGCTCTAATATAGGACTAGGTTAGGAACAATGACTCAGCTCTGCCCAGATCTCTTAAAAACACATTGAAAATACATTTTAAAACACATCTTAAAGCACTTTAAAAATGTTGTCTGTTTGTTTGTTTGTTTGTTTTAATTACAGACTAGTGAATGTCCAGAGGGAAAACTAACCAGCTTATATAGCAAATGAGTCTCACTATTTAAATCAAACACAGTTTTTCATATAGTTTGAAGTCAAAGGAGGATTCAAATGGTGTACTGAATCCTACCTTCACAAGTACATAGGACGGCTGTGTAGCTGAGTGCAAAATTTGACTGGAGAAAAAGAAGTGCTGTAAGCATTCCTGATAAACCACAGCTGATGGTTTTAGAACAGTATGTCTGAGGATTAAAGTATTATGTAGGCTGAAAACAACACATCTTTAAAATTACTTTGCTTTGTATCATTTAATATTCTGCATACTCTTAAGATGAGTTCTTAGGTCCTCATTCACTAATGGGAACTTCTACCCATGTTAATGTTTAGGGTTACTCACTCACTCTTAGAGGCTTTTATAAGATTCTGCCTCCAACTCCGCTTTATTATATTTCCTTATTTGTACTCTTCAATTCCTACCTTAATGGTTTCCCTGGGAACCAATGAATGTCCCACATGTGGATTAAAGAGAACTACAAGCCCTGTTTTTTCTTTGCATGGGTAATCTTAACATAAATAGTAATGCATTGTCCATTCACTCAAATATCTTAACTGTAAATAATATGCCAGACTATCAGACTACCTTCAGACAAAAACAAAACAAAACAAAACAAAAACAAACAAACAAACAAACAAAAACAACAAACATGAAAATGTACCTAGCTCCTAATGTTCATGACCCAAATGTCCTCTTCTTACATGTCCAACTTGCAGAGTTCAGGCATTAGACTGCTTTACTTGTGGGATTTCACCCTGTTTAATGCAAANGTCTGAGGATTAAAGTATTATGTAGGCTGAAAACAACACATCTTTAAAATTACTTTGCTTTGTATCATTTAATATTCTGCATACTCTTAAGATGAGTTCTTAGGTCCTCATTCACTAATGGGAACTTCTACCCATGTTAATGTTTAGGGTTACTCACTCACTCTTAGAGGCTTTTATAAGATTCTGCCTCCAACTCCGCTTTATTATATTTCCTTATTTGTACTCTTCAATTTCTACCTTAATGGTTTCCCTGGGAACCAATGAATGTCCCACATGTGGATTAAAGAGAACTACAAGCCCTGTTTTTTCTTTGCATGGGTAATCTTAACATAAATAGTAATGCATTGTCCATTCACTCAAATATCTTAACTGTAAATAATATGCCAGACTATCAGACTACCTTCAGACAAAAACAAAACAAAACAAAACAAAAACAAACAAACAAACAAACAAAAACAACAAACATGAAAATGTACCTAGCTCCTAATGTTCATGACCCAAATGTCCTCTTCTTACATGTCCAACTTGCAGAGTTCAGGCATTAGACTGCTTTACTTGTGGGATTTCACCCTGTTTAATGCAAATAATAGAAACTAAATTTTCTGGGTGTCACATTATAGAGAGAGAAAAAAAAAGCATATTTATTAAAAGTGGCAAATAAAACTTTTGATTAATGCTCAGTCTTGATACCATTGATTACATCTACATCTATTTAAGGATATATATTGTGCTTTTTCCAAACGGAAATTCTAAAAAAAATTAAATCCAGCTTCCCTTCTGGAGGAAATGCGCGCTGGCTCTTGCTATGGACATGGTCAAAACATGTGTGTGGTGTGTAAAGTGCAGAATTCATTTGATTGAATGTTAGCTCTCTCAGTGATAGATCTCTAGAAGACCTGTTCAGCAGACTCCTGCTATAGCCAGCAGATGAAAACAGGTATCTCCAGAAACGTTTCATTGTTTTTTAAGGTAGACAGGCTAATCAGCCATTGGGTGTGCTGCTCTCTCCCCACTGACTACAGGAAGTGTTTAAATGACTAGTTTAGACTAGAGACAAAGCTTCTTTACAATGAAAACTAAATGAGATTAATCTCAGCTATATTCAAAAAAGATGTGGTGAGATCACTCACCAAAGATGATGCAGAAACTGCTACTAACATTCTTTACATTACTGAGAGATAAACAAGGCCTCATTCACTTCTTTTTGATACCTGTGTAGCAACTCTGACTCCTGCTCAATATCAAAACAAGGCACAATGAGTTTACACAAAGATGCGGAAGAGCAGATATACATAGATATGTATATGGCCATAGGAAATACATTGCAGCCTCCTACATTGCTATGTGCCAGCCTTCCTCTGTCTTTGTCGCCTGGTGGCTGGGCTGAGCTCAGTCCTCTGGCAAGTGAACTCCCATGCCCCTGAGCTCTGAGGTGGCTTGATGCCCACAACACAGATTTATCTGTAGAAAGCTTCATCCCCAAGCCATGGGCAGGTTAAGTCATCTAGACATAGAGTGACTGGCTTGCCGTAAGGTGGAAGTGGCAGAGCCAAGACTACAACATGGATTAAACTCAATGTACAGATGATATCCATCCAAATCACGTTCCTTCCTTCTTATATCTCTCTTTTCATTTCTTTCCTCTTTTAAAAAACATTCTAATTGTTATTGGTTGAGAGAGAAATCAAGAAAACAGGATGTTTTCATCTAAATGTCATCATTGAATTTAAATGTCATAACTTAAAATTTCAGTGTCACTCAAAAATTCCAGGAAGAAAGGGAAGGTATAAAGCTAGAGAAGTTTTATGGAATGAATGGTGAACACAAAAGGACAGATTGGGAGCATCAATACTGGCCAAATACTCTCTAAAAATGCAATGGCAACTAAAATCAGGGTGACATATCTACTCAGTTCAAACTATGTGTCCTGGCTCTGGCTAGGACAGAGTTAATGTCACCAGGAGCCAGGCCAGGTGAGCCAGGCTGGCCGGGGGCTATTCCATACCAAGTGACGCCATGCTCACCATAACAGGGGGCTGGTCGGGGAGGGGCGGGTTCGGCGGGGCTCCAGGGTGGGCTGAGGGTCCAGTCGGCTGTGGGATCGGTAAATTGTTTTCTGTTATCACTCGTTGTGTATATCTGTTATCAGCACCGTTGTTGATTGTTTCCCTCTCCCTTGCTGTCCCAGTAAACTGTCCTTACCCCAACCCACGAGGCTTTTGCCTTTGTTTGTCCGGTCTCCTCCCCACCCCACCGGGGAGGGGTGAGCAAGCAGCCGCATGGTGCTCGGCTGGGCCTAAACCACGTCACTATGAGATTTCTTGACTAAACTGGCTTTTAAACTCTAATTCATAGAGTTTAAAAGTCATACAATCATAGATTAATTTATGATGGAAGGAACTTCTGAAAGCCCTCTAGTCCAACCTGCCACCCAGACCAAGGCCTACTCTGAAACTGTGACAGGTTGCTCAGGGCCTTCTCCAGTGAAGTTCTGAGTATCTCCAAGGATGGAGATTCCACAGTTTCTCCTAGCAGTCTCTTGTAATGTTTTAATGAATGTTCCCAGGAGTCTACTTAATAAATTTGCTTTGAAATTCCACAAAACATTGTAGAATTTGTAGTAATTTGTCTAAGGACAGATTTACTTTCCTCTCTATGTACGTAGAGTTGTCAAAAACTAATCAACAGTGAAAAACAATGATTGAAGAAATAATTTGCTTCATGGCCCAGAAAATCTGATGAGTTTGGAGGTCTAGGACCACAAGCAATTTGCCTTCACTGCTACCTGAAACCATTTTTTGGTCAGATAATGAAAAAGACTGCAGGTGGTATTCATTTATCTAACTAATAATACCTCTCATTCTGTTCTAAGCCTTAAAAGATGTCAAAAGCTTAGATGAAAAGCAATAGGAGCCATTCCATTTTTGCTAACCTCAAACTGTTTTGCAAGAAACAACATTCTTGGTTTTCTGGTGATTTTAATTTCAGAGCATAGGCCACTAAAAGCTGTGGCTTACTCCAACATATAACAGCAGTATTTTGGAGGGGTCATCATAAAGCCCTGAGGAGAAGGACTTGGGGGTATTGACTGATGAGAAGCTCAACATGACCTGGCAGCGTGCACTTGCAGCCCAGAAAGCCAACCATGTCCTGGGCTGCATCAAAAGCAGCGTGACCAGCAGGTCGAGGGAGGGGATTTTGCCCCTCTACTCCACTCTGGTGAGACCCCACCTGGAGTACTGCATCCAGCTCTGGGGGCCTCACTACAAAAAAGACATGAAGCTGCTGGGAAGAGTCCAGAGGAGGGCCACAAAGTTGATCAGAGGGCTGGAGCACCTCTCCTATGAGGACAGGCTGAGAGAGTTGGGATTGTTCAGCCCAGAGAAAAGAAGGCTCCGGGGAGATCTAATTGCGGCCTTCCAGTACCTGAAGGGGCTACAGGAAAGATGGAAAGCAACTGTTTATCAAGGACTGTAGTGACAGGAGAAGGGGTAATGGGTTTAAGCTGAAGGGAGGTCAATTTAGATTAGATGATAAGAAGAAATTCTTTACTGTGAGAGTGGTGAGGCACTGGAACAGGTTGCCCAGAGAGGTTGTGGAGGCCCCATCCCTGGAACTGTTTAAGACCAGGCTGGATGAGCCTTTGGGCAACCTGGTCTAGCGGAGGGTGTCCCTGCCCATGGCAGGGGATTGGAACTAGATGGGCTTTGAGGTCCTTTCCAACCCAAACCATTCTATGATTCTATGATTCTATGATAAAGAATACAAACTTCTTGCAAAATAGATCTACTGAAATGCGAAGGGGATAGATAACTACAGTACTTTGAATCTGCTCTTTGAAACTAGTATTTTTATTATTGGTTGTCTAACTGGGAAGTGTATCAATTTCAGCTGCAGGTCTAGGAAGACACTCATGCTAAGAAAATTCTACTGGTTGTAGTCCTATTTCCAAAATTAATATCCATTGGCCTGGAAGTTCTTAATGTATTTAAGTTATCTTCGCATTAATAAGTACAAACACAGACATCCACTAAAACTGAGTGATACTTTTCAGAACAGTGCTGCACTCTAGATATGTCATAAACTATATGACTTAAGTAAGGAAAGAATATTTATAGATAAAAGCCCCTTACTAGGATACTGAAAAATATATCAGAACTGAACTATTAAAAGTAATAGAATTTTAAAATTAACTGTAAAATAAATATGATTGAAAATTAAGGAATTGCTTCAAAAGAGGAGATAGCAGTTGTTAGTTCAGGAACTACAAAACACTGAATGCTTCCCAGGATCACACAGAACATACAGTCCCTCCAACAAAGATGATCACGCACAATTTTTACGTGTAAAATCACTATGGGATATTGACAAGAGCAGCAGCAAAACAGTACAGATAACCGAGCACATAGTTCTCACATTGCCAGTGAAAAGAGGCCAACAGCTACTTCCTTCTCAGATCTCAAGTCAGGATATATATAACTGAGTTCACAAATTGGGACCACTGATTTGCCCCGTGTTAGAGGTCCAAAAAATGGCATTTTTGCTAAAACCACAAAAGTAGCTAAGAATGCAGAAGTACTGTCAGTGTTTAAACTTTTCACAGAGAAAGATGCTCTTCTAACATAGCATTAAAGTGCAAAGATGGTAGGGTGAGATTTCACTTCAGAAGCTGTACTTCTCTTTCTGTTCTTGAAAGACAGAGCTAAAAGCTCCTCAGTGGGTCTACATCCTCACTGGTAAGACCTAGACAGATCCAGTGAGATTTTTAGTAAGCTATTTTTCTTGTACTAATTAAAGCTAATTTTCCTAACAGAAACTGTTATGACAGTTATAAGCAGTAAATCTAAATATTTTACAACAATCCTTTTCATATCCTAATACCCAAATAGTAAGAAACACATTCTTGAGAGTTTTGTAAGACAAATGCATCCTAATTCTTTAGGAAATAATTAGAAAGTTGATAAATGAACACTACGGAGTATAACTGATTATGATGAGCGAATGCAATAAAAAGCAATTTTCTTGGTCCATGAGTCTGAGTCCCGCTAGAGCAATTCACCTGACCTGCAGCACCTCCTCTGGCACCCTCTTTCCCAACTATGAACCATTGATTACATCACTAGTCTGTTACTTAGTGACCTAATAAGCCTCCCACATCCCAATTTAAAAAATAGTTTCCAAGAAAAAGCAGGTCTGAAAAGGAGACAGAGGTAAAATCAGCAAACTGACATTCCCAGAATTTAATAAAAAAGAGGTTATTCTAATTAAATCCTATACCAATACAGTCTATAATACCAAAGCTGTTCTGATCCAATTGTCAAAGCTCCAGACAGTTAGATGTGAGCTCTAAAACCTACCTGGCAACTTTGCAACAACTTAAGGTTGCCTGTTCCTCAATGCATAGCTTCCCAGGTATCATCATGTCTATGGGTCAGAGAATGAACAGCTGAACTATTTAATGACATGGACTGTTCTCCATTTTTCCAAGTTTCCTTTCCCATGTAAATCCTGGAGGTTAGCATTTCCTGGCTAATCACTTCATCACATTCAGTGTAGTTGGTGATAGATCTGCAAATATCAGACAACCTTTTACTGAAAATTCCCTGGATCTTGAGCAACTCAGTATTTTCATAGTGCTTCTATATTCTTTGAGAGAAGATGCTCTATAAATGCAAATGGTGACTACTCCCATTTTTGCACTTTCCATGACAGGAAAACACTGTTGTTTTTCAATACTTTAGAAATACACACTTGTGCCTGAAAAATGAAGTGGACTTCTAAAAACAAGTTAATATTACAGTAAATAGAGTAACAGCAAAAGTAGGTGTTTTATTTGCACTAGCTATAAGAATTTAGATCTGGAGGAAACCAACATTGGTGGTCAAAAATACCTGTAGTTTTTAAATACCTCAGTCAAAAGTAGTTGCAGTCTTTCAAAACCACAATGCATTCACATATTCACGTGCTTTAGAAATCTTAGAATTATTCTAGAAATAAGTTTAGGTGCTTCTGTACATTGATCCTAAACCAAGCTTATTTTGGCCCTGTCCATTACAAAATTTGGATAATTTTTGAGCAAAGATCAAGTGGTTTGGTTACTGTTAATTTAAAATACTACACCTAATTACTCCATCAAATACCTCATTCTGATGTATCTGTGGAAAAGCCTTTCGAGAAGGTAGTTATGTGCATAAGCATACATGTGCATAAGCACATAACTCAGCACAGCACTGAGCAGAGCTGAATGGGTGGCTGGAGAGTCATTTACTTCTTCAAAGCAAAGCTGTGGTAGGACATGGGTGATGCATCATGCCTCTGTAGAGAAATTAATCGCAACTACTGCAGCCTGTGTTTGTAGTTTCTGCATTCCTGCAGGAATACCTAAGAACTCTTTTTTGCCCATGAAACAAGCACAAAATGAAACAAGCTGCATTTTCTGTATTGGATTTTATCTCACAAGTCCCAGTCCACCATTTTTTGAAATCTCGGCTTTTATCTTTTTCTCTTTTCTGTGATGTTTCAGCACTCTTAAAAACCTTTCATGTAATTAGAGCGTGTAATGTCAGAGAGGTGCAGTGCTGCTAGCAGCCTCCCCTGGATGTGATGGAAAGATTCATTATTGCAATCTCTCAACATACTGGTGGATAGTGGATACTAGATTCTAGAGAAGATATTTACTTGGAAACAGGAAATAAGATCTTAAATCTCTTTCTTCAAGGGCAGAGAAAATGCCACTTTTGTAGGGTCAGATGTTAAGATACAGGTTCCTTTCTTCTCTCATTCCCATTCACACACTGGATGATCTGCTCTGCTGTTTAATTTAATGGGGTCCCATATGACCTGCAGCCTCAGCAAATGCCCTGATCACTCATCCTTAAAACTCACACTCGTGCTCAAATAACTATTCGTTCGATTAACTTGGCAGCATCTGCACAATGTTCAAATACTATTTAAGTAGCACAAGAAAAAACACCCTGCAATCCCAGAGAAGTCAAGTTGAGGCAAATCATATCTGAGTCAGATTTAATGGGACTTAATTTGACTTCTGATTTGTTTACACTCCATCACACAGTCGGTTTCCATTACGATCCCTCTTTATTTCCTACTTCTATAATTCCACACCATTCTCTTAATATGAAACTATTATTAGAGTTAGTTAAATACTCTAAGATTTTTGGCAACTATGTTCAATGCAGGTGTTAACAGTTTGCTAACACATCTAAAGGAAGCAATCTAAAGCATACATGAAGTTCAGCAGCTAATTGCAAGTGATCTTTAGCTTGCAGTCCCCCCTCCCATAACACACACGCATCTTACAGATGTGCCATGCCTGTCTCTGAACTCTCGTTTTCTTCCATACAAATGTATTTTACTTAAAAAAAAAAAACCAAAATCACCATTTGAAATTTAAGTCTTTTGAGTTTGGAGTTGATTCAGAATTTTTAACAAAGCCTTTAGAGTAATGCAGATCTCAAGAACTAGATTTCCTGTAAAGGTTTGCACGAATGTATCGGAAATGTGCTGTAGAGAAAACAGCACAGCACATACTATCTGCAAGAAATCCAGCCAGACCAGGAGAGCAGTAACAACCAGGTGTTTTCCAATTAAATTGCCCCTTATTTTACTGTGATTACTTATTTACCTTCTACACGTTCTGTGGCTGCCCTCCTATTATGCCAGATTGCCCTTTTCTCTCTCTCCTCCACTGCCACTCATGGATTCCTGCTTCTTTCGCTCTTTGAATCGTAGGCTGTACCCCTCTTTCACCTCCCCTAAGTGTCAAGCCATATCCAGCCTTCACCTCTGCATCACAGACAGCTTCTACCAATGCTGGGTTTCAGTTTCCTTCCGATGTCAGGTTTCAGCCCAGCCCACAAAACCCACCGCCTGCCTTGGTTCTTGAATCATGAGCCGGAAATCCCTCCTATCCTCCAGAAGTTGTAAGTGCTGTTTTTTTAGGGAAGCAGTGGTTTTATTCACTTTGCACTTTACATCCTGTTTCTTTTGCAGCTTTTCTTCTCTTTTTTAGTGACAAAATAGCAGCTGTTTGTGTAGGGGGAAGGCTCTTTTGTGAGCTAAGTCTTTGCCTTTGCTGGAAAGAGCTCTTTCAGTTGCTCCCGTGGCACTGAAATTCCCTGGAGTCAATAAAACTTTTCTAAGGAGCACTTCTACTGTCAAGCTTTATTTTTGTATTTAAAATAAGCATTTAGAGTCATAGAAACATAGAATCATTTAGGTTGGAAAAGACCTTTAAGATCACCAAGTCCAAGGGTAAACCTAACACTGCCAAATCCACCACTAAACCATGTCCGTAATTTATTTAAATTATTTAGACTGTCTTTGGAGAGGTTTATTTCTCTTAAAATGCCAAAATGATTCTAAATCTAAAATTCTAAATCAATGCAACTTTTTATAGGTATGACTCCTGAAAAGCAGAAAAAGAGCCAGAAGACTTTTTTCCCGCATAATTTCGAGTTAAATGCTGAATCGACAGGTTGATCCTACAAACTGTCTCATGAGTAACTTGACTCAAACATTGACCTGTTTGGGGCCGCTCACATGAGTATAGTGGTAACACAAAATAGGTTAAAATTTGCAGAATCTGGGCTACTGGAGTAATAGCTAACTGAGGCCAGGACTACCTGCTACTGTTTGACACACAGCACAAAGCAGCTTTCTGCTCCTGCTAAAAGCCTCCAGGTAGATCTCCAGTAAGACTGAACAGTAACAACAAATTGCTGATGACATCTGGTATAATGGTCCTTCCTTATCAACTCTTCATCATGTTTTACACCTCAAATCAGGTTTGACGTTTTAAAGCTGGATAAATGTGCAAGCTTGGTTAGATACACTCACATAGGCAAGAAGTTACACTGCAGGACCTCTCCATTCCTGGTACAATTTGCCATCCCTGTAATTCCACCATAATTTATCAGTTTATGTGACATTCCCACTTAGAAAGTGCTTTCCCCAAGCTCTGGGCACCTCATTCTGTTTAAAACACATCAACACTAAATCTAGACTCTTAACACAATGACCTCACTATACTCCAACTTTCCCATTGGCAGACTGAACTCCCAAGCCACATACATTTACAGGGTTCCCTGGAAGAAAAGGGAATAGGAGAGATAAAATGCCACCCAAGTATGCACTTGATGGAGAACAGTCGGTGGTCATTGTGACAATTGCATATGAGGTTAAAAACGCAGGTGTCTGCTTATCTCTTATGCAAACCTTTTAGATGGAGATCCATGAGGTTGGTATGAGAAGCAGCTGAAGGAAGGAGTCTTACAGCAGCAAGACGGCCCTGTTTTGGCTAGAGAATGTGGAACAAACAGACAGTTTCTACACAGAATTTTGAAGACCATGGTGCCCAGAGTGATACCTTTTGCTTCATTATCCATGAAATGAATATTAAAGTTGACACCCCCAAATATGATAATGAGCTAAAAAGAGTACATGCTAAACATTTATGACTGTAGTACTCAACTCTCCACCTAAATAATGTTACATGTCACCTCAGAGAAGGGACAGCTAAGTTTGGCTATAAAGGACGTTGAGGAAGAAGAGAAGAAATTGAAGACCTCAAAGAGGCAGTCAACAGGCTGTGTTCCTTCTCTTCCACCCAAGACAGGGACACCTTCTTGGTAAGCACTTGCAATTTCACGTTTTGGTAAGAATACTCAGGATAGCATTTTGCTGGCATTACAATCATATATTAGTGCAACTGCAGTAAGTGCATTTGTCAACAGCAATTCTGAACTCTTTATATCTGTCGCTTTAATAAACTTTCTATCTGTTTCAACTTTGCAAAACTGCCTCAGTGAAACTCCTTTGGGGGGATCTGACAGGCAAACATTAAAGGATTATATATAGCCACATATTAGAGTTAGACATAAACCGTTGACCAAGTCGGGGACTAAGACTGGACCTAATCGCACCTAGGCTCCTCTCTGAGAAGGAGTATAGAAAGTGAGTGGGTCCTTTCTGAACCTCGTGACTCAAGAGGAGGCCCTCCCTCAGCCACACATCAGACTCACATCCTCTACATGACAGTCATAAAGAGCTCCCAGCACCTAAGGCCCCACAATAAATTCACCTCAGAGCCCTACAGTTTATGGGAATGTTTCTCAAAACTTCCCATGAAAGAGTTGGTTTTTTATCAGAATTGTGAAGATTTGCTATACGTGTTTCTCCCTGTGCTTTTACTACTTACTGTGTTTTTACACTTATAGAAATATGACTTCATCCTTTATTTACCACCATCACCACCACCAGATAACAGTGGGCCAGCAGGAGGTGGACAGAAAGGATTATAAACTCCTTAAGGCATTATTTCTGAATTTTTCAGGATTTTGTTTCCTCCCACAGAAAAGGCAGTAAAGAGGAAAGGGAAAGCAATGTTTTCATCCGATCCTGAGGATCAAAGATAAATGGCAAGTTCAGGCTAAGTACCTCAAGAGTCATTATTCACAGAGAGATACTTCTCAAAAAATCAAATCAGATTAAAAGACGTCAATGTTAAAAATGCTGTAAAGGTACATGCACAGGCATGAGATCTGGTGCTTATGACTAGGGACAAGATGAGACTCTTGTGCTTCCAAGAGATATTGTTATCAACAGCAATATCTACTCATTACCATTAGAAAACGTTGCTACCTCCCTTTGCTCCAGTTGTGGAGGAGCACCCTGACCGCAGAGAAAAACATTAAAATACCAAATATAACAGAATTATACACTCAGCAGATGGAGTGTGCTAACAGAGCATGCTAATAGAGTGTGCTAATAGAGCATGTATGCAAGCAAGAGCATGTATGAAAGCAAGATGATGCTGCCATATTGCTATTAATGTCACAAATGACAATCCCATAAATGTTTCCAACTCTGCTCTGCTCAACATTTCTGAAGTAAAAGTATTGTGTCTAGAACACAGCAATGATGATGATGCCCAGTTCATTCAACCAGTGACAACAGCACTGTAGCAGGGCAAATAAACAATCTGATGAATGCTGTGCCTACTACTACTAAGTCACGTCAGATGATGCTCCCAAGTTACTGCCTGGAAACACAAATCACACTCCACTTTATAACAGATATGCAACATTTATTTTGCATCTACTGTGCATGAGTTTGAATTAGTTTGCATTACTTCACATTTTCAGCTTTTGGGAGCACCAGGCAAGAAGGAGAAAAGGCAAGGCAAGGAAGACAGAGAGAAGCACAGTTAGTTTTAGGAACATAGTGAACAACTCCGTATTTCAGTACAGTTACTTACAGCTGTACTTACTACAACCACACCGCAAAGCTGACACATTACAGCCTTGCCCAAATATGCATCCACAACTTCCTTTCAGCCACACCAGCAAACACAGCTTCAGGTTGCTAACTGTTTGGACACCACAACGCAGAAAGCCTGTGCTGTAGAAATACCCTCAGTGGTTCCCGCACAGGGAACTTTGTAAGGGGTTAATTTTGCTCAGAGGAATTTTGTGCAGATAGAAATCATAGAGGTCAAAAGCCTAACAGGATTTTTAAAAAGGATTGGACAATGCAAATACCCACAGTTACATTACAGATAACAGCTCTAGAGATGATAATGACGTGTTTTAGGAGACATAAAAACCCCTCCAGCCTCAGAATACAAGCCAGCCATTAAACTGCTTGTGATGACAGACTAACAACCCTGCATGGGCTTCTTATTTCAAAACTGCCAAGTGCCTGAGATTTATGCCTTTTTCCTCAGAAGCCACGAGCAACAGCCTCACTCAGAAACTGTATTATATGCTGACCTGATACTGAAAGATGATACTGAAGCAAATATAACTACTTCTACTTTTTGCTATAATCTCTGATTACACATGCATCTGAAGCATTTCACTGGACTCCACACAAAGGTCCTGGAGATGTGAAGCTCTCTGTGTAGTCTTTGGCATGCCTGGCCAAGCTCAGGAGAGCAGGATGATAGAACTTGGGTTTTGCTAATGCTTCTGCAGCATCATGCCCTGAAGAGTGCACTGAGAAAGTTAAACAATAAATAATAAATTCTAAAATGCAATACTTCCTATGCAGTCACCTCCAAAGCTAGAAAACAAGCCTGGAGACGAAGCCAACTGCAGCTCAGCATTACTGCAGGGACAAAAAATTGGCTGAGGACCAGCACTGCTTTCCTTTGGAGCAGCTACCACTTCAAAATGGGAACAGATTCCTTCTCCTGGAATTCCAACATCCTAAAATCTCCATTAAGACCACTGAAATCCAAGCCTTTTCTACATTATAAATATGGTTCAGACAATTAGTGAGGAAATTTTTCATACCTCTTCTGTTTCTTCTGGGTTTCCCTCTCAAGTGGGATCTGATATAGCAGGCAGTTTTGAAGATGGAGGAGCACTCTATTCCTAGGCACAAAAAGAATATATATTAGAATAATCATATTTGCCAGAGAAGAAAAATTCACAGTCAGAGCTGGAATATTATTGCACCATACGCTTTCCAACAGCCAAGCACAACAGGGTCCCTCCACAATCCTTGCCTTACTGCACCCTGTTGTATTTCCACCTGGAAAGACATATGGCAGTGCCTAAGAGCAAAATTCTTCCTTTTCTTTTTTCTGATTTTAATGTTATTTCCCAGTTTTAAAGCAACATTTGATTATGAAACACTCTCAGGCTAAGGGTAAAATAAAGTTCCCATCTGTTCCCACTAATGACAAAACCAGGTCCATTGACCTGTTAGCATTATGACCAAATAAAAACTTTAAAGAATGGCTTGGATGCTACTTTGTCTCATGCGTCACTGACAAAATTGTCTGTGCTGCAGAAACCTGATGCCTCCCAATTATCTCAGGGACACTAAAGAGTACAAATTTTATTTTTCAGCTCCCAGGGAGCACTGGGGAAGACAGACATTATAAAAATCATTCTTCTGCTTGTAAATGGAAAAATACTACTTTGTAAAGAACTGACCATGAACAAATGTTCAGCACCGCAACAGATGCTTTTACTCTTGATTACAGTCGATTTTTATAATGCTATTTTTTACTGTGAACACTTTCATCATTATAGT
Organism: Aramus guarauna; assembly: GCA_013400195.1. NCBI lineage: Eukaryota > Metazoa > Chordata > Aves > Gruiformes > Aramidae > Aramus > Aramus guarauna. The sequence goes on along the minus strand of VXBL01003989.1, from coordinate 23,370 downwards.
AAAGTGCTCATGACTGCTGCTAGATGAGGGAAGAAGTTATGTTAGAAGATGGGAGTCTCTGGAAGAATGAGAGACTACACAAAAAGCTCTTATAACTATCCTATCATCAGTCAGATAAGCAAAAATATTTAACAGTAGTGTTATTGTAGTGGTAATGCTTTTCACTTCCCCACAGTAGCTCTAAGAGAGTTAGCTTGGATCACTTCTGCTTGAAAAGGGCTATATTGAGTAAACTTTAAAAAAAAAAAAAAAAAAAGATGCATAAAGTTGATTATAACAAGCCTCACCATAGTTGTATTATGAGAGGAAGATGGTGAAACTGGATCTGCTTCATCAGCCTGGATTAATATGATCATTGTGGAGGGTTGTTCCACCTCCCTTTAGTGAGGGTGCCCTTCCTCCAGCTGTCTCATGCTGTGCCTGAGTCCTGTGATATCCATTGCCTCAAAGGGGCACAGCTGCCTTGGCAGGTTGTAGCCAGAGATAAAGTTTGAATGCCCCAGGCAGCTGATCCAACTGGGCTTTGAACTGTCGACTCCTCCATCCCAGACTTGAAAGTGCTCAGTGCACAGTGGTTTTAGCAGTGAAGAAACCTGGCTGCTGGGTCTGACTCGAGCTGGGAGCTTACAGTCTTAATCTCTTCACTTCCTGAGTAATAAAGATCCAGAGATTCCTTAGAGACTTCAAACCATACACGTGGGTTTACTGAGACTGCTCGTTCCTGATAGAGCCTCTTGAAATTGTATTTACTTCCACATTGGCTTTGCTCAGGGCAGCCTTATTACGTTGCCACTTGGCCTATGCCATTATTTCCAATCAATTACAAAACATATCCTGCTCCCAGATAAACAGATGTCACCTCTTCAGTGCAGACTGGCAGATGTTCTCAATGTAGCAAAGTTACCAGAAAGCTGAGTGGTAGCCCTTAATTAATTCACTGTAGAAAATCTGCCTGCATTCTTCCTGAAGCAGAAAACCACTTCATTCCTTGTACTATCCTTCTTTTAATTCTGTTTTACAATGAGAATTAAATGAATGCTATGACTAAAATTTGTTGAATTTTTGATAAAACATAACTACTTCTATATCCACATCACCACATTTGATATTATAATTTAAGATCATCATAATTATAAGAGGTAATAATAAATTATTATAAGGTAGGGAAGCATTATTAATTTCATTCACAAGCAGGGACCTCATGGCAAAGAGATCATGTCATTTTTCAGCAATGTCCTTCATTAATTTCCCAAACTAAGCCAGGTGCCTTATGAAACCAATCCTCAACTCTAAATGAACTTGGTTCAGTTACGTTCTTGTTCATTTGGTATATGTGGACAAGCAAGTGTGTTTCACTAGCACAAATTATTTCAAATTTACACATACTATATCTTTGCAAAACGCTCATTTTTACAGCTTGGATTTTCAAAAACAGTCATTTTGGGCCAAACTATTTCAAACCAATGACAACAGCAATCTCTCTGATTTAAGGAGAACAGGATAAAGATAACAGAGAGACAGTACTATAGAAAATCACATGCACTGCTTTTATGTGTTAGTATCAATACTGGATATTCTTGCAAACCGTCTAGTGAAGGAGCAGAAATAATATCATGTGGCATATTCTACTAGTCATTCAGTCAAAGCAAATCACAGGCGAACAAAAAGCTGAAATGCCTTCCTGAAGCGCCTGTCTCTCTTCATTGCTAAGTAAGCCCTCCAATGTAGACATCTCTGTTAAATGCCTAATATTTTGTGAGGTGGACCCAGGCATTTCTGAAGTGCAGGCAAAATCTGAAGAGATCGCTTGGGTATAGCCAATGCTTAATTTAAAAAAAAAATAGCAATAGAACTCATCATCTTTCTCATTAATAGTTTTAAAGGAATTGCATGCTGTTGGGAAAAAGCCCATGAGGGAAAGAAAAGTTGTAACACTTAATATATCATAGAATCATAGAATGGTTTGGGTTGGAAGGGACCTCAAAGATCATCTAGTTCCAACCCCCTGTCATGGGCAGGGACACCCTCCACTAGCCCAGGTTGCCCAAAGCCCCATCCAACCTGGCCTCCAACACTGCCAGGGAGCCAGGGGCAGCCACAGCTTCTCTGGGCAACCTGTGCCAGGGCCTCAGCACCCTCACAAGGGAGAATTTCTTCTTATCATCNCCAAGTCCTTCTCCTCAGGGCTATAGTTATATATATAACTATATACCCTTGATTGTCTGAATTGCAAGATGAAATTAAGTTTAGTGGAATAGTCAAGGGTTCAAACCCACAGTGTGCTTGAGATGAGAGTTTAGAAAGTTAAAAAAAACCCTATGGCAACAGATTAAGGAAACTTTCAGCTTTAAAAGCAGTGCTGTCCTGGAAAATCCCAAAAGCTCATAGGAAAATTATTGACTGCCTTTCAAAGATTATTATACCATATGGCTTCAACTTACAACTAATAGGATTTTCTTTTCACAGTCCTGAAAATCAAAACTTTTTGACTTTTTCTGCTCTTTACAAGGTTTACTGGCATCCGTTTCACAGATTTTTTAACACTGTATTAGTCAGGTACCTTTTTGCTGCCATAAGCACATGCATCACAGGCTTTTATTCATATAGAAATATTGTAAAGCAGAAGATTCACAGCAGTATTTTGAGGTAAACGGTCCACTGCTTCCTTGATGAAAAACCTGCAGGACTGGTCTCTGTCAGTGGTCCAAAAATTATGTGAATCATCAGTTGTATAGAAACAGTTGCCCCATCAGGCATCTTACATCAGTAAAAGCTTTTGTTGTACAGTGGCTTAGTAATAACGTTGTATTTTTTCCTTCTCATGCATCATTACTAGAAATCAGATCCCAATAGTTCATCTGCTGAAACACAGATAAATCTGCTGTCTTCAGAGAATTCCCTCAGAGATGCTAGATTTAGAGAAGTGCCATTGGTAAATAAACCAAACATGCTACAGATCAATCTCAGTTAACTGTGGTGTCTTAACAGTACTAATACTGCAAATGAGAAAATATTTTAGTCCATACATTTGAACAACACACAAATAAGACCCTGGATTTACAGAACAAGCTAAGTTGTTGGCTAGGGTAGTGCCATTCTTACCCAGGAAGGGTTCAAATTTGGACTATTCTGGCAAAAATCCTATATGCAGGCAGGAGAAGGCAGACTTGAGCTCTTCAGGCAACACCAATGTGGAAGCTATACAGTAACGATAATGAAGTGCCACCCCTGAATTAACACACTCCCCTGAGAAAAGGCAGACATTATTAGCTCAAAAACCAAATGGGCTATCTGGCATTCAGGTTAGAGCTGCCTTCTGCTTGGCTAACCTGGATGATTGCAGAAATAACCTTTGATGACACCCATCCTCTAAACCATTGAATGTTATCAAAATTAATTTTTATAGACAACGTGAACATTCACCTTAGTTACAGCCATGAAAAAACAAGTACTCCGTGCACTACAGAGAAAGCCAAATCTATACGAATTGAATAAAAAGCAGATTCTAGACCAAAGTGCATCAGGCACTACCTAAGGAAAACCTATGCATGTGTGTGAAAAAGAACAGAACCACAGCAAAACAGGGCAACAGAAAATGGATTAAAAACTCTGAGAAACACTGGAAGCGGGAAATGGCTCCTCCTGTTCCATCATGTCTTCTCCTGCCACAAAGGTTTTAACTAGCAAAGCAATCTTTTCCCCTTTCCAATACGTCTTACTGTATAAGAACTCAGGCTCTTTGTACCCTCAATACAAGGGTGAAGCAATACTGGGTACAGTTTGGACCAACTTCTTTTCATGAAGCCTCAGCTACATTTTCTCAAACTTCATCAAATATTCCAAACCTCCAAAATTTGCTATACTCTTATTTACACTGCTCTGAACACAGAACAATTAATCACTTACATGAAATCATTTTAGGTTCTCGTAGGCATATCACAGCCTATGAAAAGAATTCAAGTCAGTGCAGAAAGCAGGTACAAAAATAATGTATCACTTCAATTTCGCTTACACCTTTAAAACGCGTGCTGAATGGCACACTGCCTTTTGGCTGAGCTGTTTCTATAGGCACAATTTTCATTCTGCAGGCACAGTTTAGTTGACTCTATTGATTGGTTTTACTGAACATACAACCAGAAGGAGTTTAGTACAGAACTCTCTGTACCCATGGCTGAAGGTGGAGAGAACAAAGACAGTAATTGCTCCAGAAAGAACGCTGTGCTCTTAGTAAAAAAAAAATGCAGCAAGAGAAATGGTTAGCACCTGTAAGAAGATATTTCAAAATAGCATACAGGCTGAAAGATACTTTGTGTAAGATTTGTCATTTTTAAATGGAAAGGAGGTCATATAAAGAATAAAATATCCATGAAGATGGTAAGCCAGTAAATACTAAAGGTTGTATTTTTCAGGGAGCCTGTTAATTTGGAAACTTTTCAACAGTTCTGTAAGGGTTGTTTTCCTGCACAGATTGGCATAAATTGGAATGCAATAAAAGACAAAGGGAAATAAAGTTAATTTCAATTATATTTCTAGTATCATGGCTGAGCACTAGCTGTGCAAAACAGGCCTAAAATTGTGCATGTGCACGCATGCAGGCACAAGGAAAGGCTGGTCTTGTAATCAGTCATTAAGTCTTCAGAAAGAACTCTCCATGTTGACAGAGAACTGTGCACAGAGCTGAAGGGCAGTCTGCATAAAGAAGTCCATACAATCGCTGCCCGACTCTTTAGAACAAAATAGTGCTTTTCCTCTGTCATAACACAAACAGGTGGATTAAAGGAAGCTATCTGATGTCCACTTCACAACCCTTGGAAGATACGCTAAAAGGAAAATGAGCCTTTGGGTAGAAAAAGCTTGCCAGCAAAGTATCTGGTGAACATTTCCTCTTGTTCAGGGGAAAAAGATGAATAAAACAGCACATGTAAAGTCATAGTGGCAGAATGGCAAGAAGCTCCCAGCCTTTTCCTTTCTTGGCCAGGTAAAACACTTTGGTCAAATGGATTATTTTGTTTCGAATACAGGTACTGACAAGGCAGCAAACGCATTGGGCTTACAGCCTATTCAATGTGAAGTTGCTAAGCATCTGGCCTAAGGAGGTCTGGAGCTCTCACATCTAGCTTTTCCTCCGTGAAAGTATCGCTTTGAGGAGTATGGTGCAACTAATACCTGACCTTTAATAAAATGAGTAAAGCCTTTGAGGCAAGGTGTCATTCTGAACTCCTGCTGACCATTTATGACCACTGAAATCGCTGTTTAATAAAAAACCCCGCAGGCCAGAATTGCCTCATCACATTCCCACTTTCTGCTCCTGCCTCAGCACTTGCTCTTGCTATGTTGATATCTTAAATGTATTCAGTTGTATTAAACTTCATTTAAATGAGTAAAATCCCGCAAGCTCTCCTTGGGCAGAAGCTGTGTTGAAAATAACAGGAGAATATTTTTCCATGCCTGAGGCTGGAAGTGGTTTCTGACAAGAACCATTCATTCTCTATGGCTGATACAGCCATTTATTCCATCCATAGATATATATTATATATATAATAATATGCTTGCATAATAGTTTGGTTTGATACTCTTCTTTTCTGATTTTCAATTCTTAGGAAGTATTACTGTATAAATCTTCCCTTAGTTTGATCCCAGAAGTTGGTGCTTTCAGTGAAGACTCTTGTGTGCTCACTCTGTGCTTGGTAATTTAATTGCCTAATATTTCTAAAAGACATTTT
>VXBL01003989.1:0-17043 GCA_013400195.1 Aramus guarauna | reverse complement strand
GCCTGCCAGCCGCAGCGGGCTGGCGGAGAGGCGGCGGGTCGGAGCAGCCCAGCTGGCCCCCGCCGGAGCCTGGTATTTTTCAGGAGTTTCTCCTTATTCTCTCTCTGTCCCGGGGAGGTGGCCAAGGAGGGGGGAGGGGATTCCCGCCCTCGCGGTGCTGAGAGGAATCGGAGAAGGCGGCTGCGTCCCTTTCGCCCGGTTGTGGGACTCGGGCACTGCTGAGCTTACTTAATTGTTTTTATTTCCCCCCGTGCTCTTTTATTAGACGGTGCCAGGTGTACAGGCAGGGAGCGTGCTGCTTCTTCTCTCGTTCTTCACCTTTTGCAGGTATAGGGAGTGCACCTTGTCAGTGTAGGTCGCAGATTTGAACATTTCTGTACGTTTTGCACACCAACGTGTAGTGAATCCACGTGTGGGGTTAAAAAGCATTGCTTCCAATGAAACTGGGAAGAGGCTGTGCATACGTGTGAACATATGTATTATATAGTGCTACGCTGCACTAGGCTTGAGGAAGAATGATCTGAGCTGAATCAGATCCGTATTTTCTCAGGGAAATCAATCTGTTGGAAACACTGCAGGGTGGGTTGTGTTGTTTCGGTTTTAATCTGTTTTTCCGCTTAGCATGCCTGACGCTTTATTTTAAATTGTTGCAGTTCTGGTAATGTGTTTCACCTGTTTTGACCCTGTTTTTATTCTAGTGAATAAACATTTACCAGCCTGTTTCTGCAATGAACAGATGCTTATACATCTTTGCATTTCTTGATAATGTTATTGAAACTTTTTTTTTAGTTTTTGCAATCTTTCATTGTATAAGTAGTATTATTTACTGAAATGAACATTCTAGTTACATATTTCAGCTTCAGTAAGTGTTTTCATTCCTCTTTGGTTTTAGAATATGTATTTCTGAATTGAAGCTATGTAATGGTTCATTACAATAAGAATTTTAACGTCTTTAAGAGAAAGAGATGCCCTGCAGAAGAGGAAGGCTGTCTACTCTAGAGGCATTACTGATAGCCAGGGATAAGCAACACTGCAGTATGGGCTACCCAAATGATGTGATGCAGTAGTTAAAAGGAGCAAGGTCATTGTCTGGCTGTAGCGGCCATGAAATTTGAGGGTTTTGGCAAAAGTGATGCTGTGCTTGTCATAAAGTAGTGATGTTTCTCCCTTCTACAAATACTGCTTTTATCTCCTTTGTTTTCTGCTTGCTGTTGCATGCAGAACACCTTAACTCCTCTGCAGCAAGCATTTCATAGCTAGGTAACTTTGAACTGGTTGCTGTCTATCACAGCAGAACAGAAATTCTGTAATAGTTCTTAATTGAAAAACATGTAAAATTAAAATTACTATTAATTTTTAGTCTTTGTGTTCTCAGTTGTATTTATGACAAAAAGATTTGTGATGCCTCTCTCTGCTAGAGAACAGCACATACGGTAAACATTGTTTTGGCATTTGTGTAAATGAAGTGGTAAATAAAATGTCTGGTAGTGAGTAGCATTTATTAATACATAATCCTGAAGTTCCTGCCAGAAGGCCTGATAAGACTTTAATATTAATGCTCAAATTGAGATATTTTCTAATATACTGTATTTTATTAACAAGCTAATTAGCAAAAAACTTAAGAATGGTTTACCCAGTAACATTAACAAGAACAGTTGCTATGACATAACAAAGAGAATTAAAAGTGAGCTAGCAGTGTTAAGCTTTTAAAAATAGTCGCTTAGGCCAAGGGATGAACCAAATGATAATAAAGATGCACCACTTACCTCAACTCGGCTCACAGTATTAACTTCCTACAGGCTGAAATCTTCATGCCTAGGTGTATTATATTGTTGTAGTCCTGGCAAAAAGTATTAATGCAGTGATATCTAAGACATTGGACGTTCAGTTTCTGGGAAGGGATGCAGTCTTGTAGTTGAGCAAAAGGATGGAAACATGGAACATTTGAAATAAAAATGTTATTGTTGTTGTCATTGGCTTGGCATGAGACTTGTCAGCAGAAGGCTTGAGGTGACTTACGGAGGCCTGCCTCTTTACCTCCTTGACTGTGATGACTTCTTTTGAGATATAATAATGTAGAGCTTTGGGTCCCACAGTCCGTCTAATCCCTTAAACTTGGTTGTAGATTTGCCTTGTCCTTTGCCTTACCCCCCCACCCCAGTACTTTCTGACCCTCATCTTCTCTCATGGTGCTTCTTGGCTGTCCTTTCCTTCACCATGGCTTCAGGATTCTTGTCCATCTCAAACACAAGTTGCTCCAGCTTTACCACAAAGTAATAGTAACATATTAATGAAACGCCAAGCAACTGAACCCATAAACCTAACATTGAAACGCCAAGCAACTGAACCCATAAACCTAACATTTTTACATCCATGTCTTGTATAATAGTCACTCTGTGTATGTTTTCATTCTGTTTTTTTAACAGTGGGAAATAATTATCCCAGCTAGAGAGGAAGGCTCCATTGTTTTTAGGCACAAATCAAGGGTTTTACAACTCAAATGCCTACTATCCTTTCTCAGATTATATGAGTAGCTTCAATACTCCATAGGAGAACATCCAACCCTGTCAGAGGAAAATATGCCTGNTGCTTCTCAACACTTAGGTATTTTATTGCATTATGAAGTACATGTATGTAGCACAGCTCTAGCTCTATACTGAATTCTTGCTAGGAGTACTGTTTTGCGTTTTTTTTAGCACAGCACAATTTAAAAACAGGGAAAATGATAAAAGTGGAAAAGTAGTGGTGCAGTTTTCTTTAAATTGAGAAGAAAGAAAAGAAATATTTCAGGGTCTCAGAAGAAGTGTGTAAATTTTGCTTGAGTGAAACTTTGAATGCAAGGACACCCTCGAACATTCTAGAAAAGAAGTATCATTGGTTTTTATTAAACTGAAGAATAAACTAACAGAACAAATTCAGAAATGAAGTGCCTTAACTTGAGGGGGATCACTGACAAAACTGTAACCATAGTCTTAAAAATTTTATTGTTTGTCCTAAATTTTCTTTAGCAGAAAAAAAAGGGTGGTGGGGGAGGTTGGTTGTTTTCTCCCTTGCAAACTTTGAGTTAGGAAAGAAGCTATAAACGTAGAGGAGAGTGAGGAAATANGTTGTCATTGGCTTGGCATGAGACTTGTCAGCAGAAGGCTTGAGGTGACTTACGGAGGCCTGCCTCTTTACCTCCTTGACTGTGATGACTTCTTTTGAGATATAATAATGTAGAGCTTTGGGTCCCACAGTCCGTCTAATCCCTTAAACTTGGTTGTAGATTTGCCTTGTCCTTTGCCTTACCCCCCCACCCCAGTACTTTCTGACCCTCATCTTCTCTCATGGTGCTTCTTGGCTGTCCTTTCCTTCACCATGGCTTCAGGATTCTTGTCCATCTCAAACACAAGTTGCTCCAGCTTTACCACAAAGTAATAGTGACATATTAATGAAACGCCAAGCAACTGAACCCATAAACCTAACATTGAAACGCCAAGCAACTGAACCCATAAACCTAACATTTTTACATCCATGTCTTGTATAATAGTCACTCTGTGTATGTTTTCATTCTGTTTTTTTAACAGTGGGAAATAATTATCCCAGCTAGAGAGGAAGGCTCCATTGTTTTTAGGCACAAATCAAGGGTTTTACAACTCAAATGCCTACTATCCTTTCTCAGATTATATGAGTAGCTTCAATACTCCATAGGAGAACATCCAACCCTGTCAGAGGAAAATATGCCTGAAGTTTACATTTAGAATTCACGTAAATGAACAAGTGTAGGAGGTCTGTATGCTTAAAATATGGGGAAGAAATAAATTGTTGTGGTCAACTCTGCTCCTTTCCCCTAAAGAAAACTACAATCTGGCCTGTGTATCTAAATGTATCAGAAACTTGGAGATAATGTAAAAAATACAGGTTTAATTTCAAAATGTGATATCCACGCAGTTAAATATTTATCAGAAGTAAATTTCAGTTGTTTCATTAAGAAAGTGTATAATTAGCAAATACAAAGAGCTGGTAGGTATGCTTCTCAACACTTAGGTATTTTTTTGCATTATGAAGTACATGTATGTAGCACAGCTCTAGCTCTATACTGAATTCTTGCTAGGAGTACTGTTTTGCGTTTTTTTTAGCACAGCACAATTTAAAAACAGGGAAAATGATAAAAGTGGAAAAGTAGTGGTGCAGTTTTCTTTAAATTGAGAAGAAAGAAAAGAAATATTTCAGGGTCTCAGAAGAAGTGTGTAAATTTTGCTTGAGTGAAACTTTGAATGCAAGGACACCCTCGAACATTCTAGAAAAGAAGTATCATTGGTTTTTATTAAACTGAAGAATAAACTAAAAACAAATTCAGAAATGAAGTGCCTTCATTTGAGGTGGATCACTGACAAAACTGTAAACATACTCTAAAAATTTTCTTGTTTGTACTAAATTTTCTTTAGCAGAAAAAAAAGGGTGGTGGGGGAGGTTGGTTGTTTTCTCCCTTGCAAACTTTGAGTTAGGAAAGAAGCTATAAACGTAGAGGAGAGTGAGGAAATAATACATTTTGGGGAAAGAGGCCAGGCTGTTGGTTAGTTTGGATATTTCTCATCTCTAAAAAGAACTTGGCTATTCTAATTAAATGTGTAATGAAAAAGTTGAACTAAAGATCCAAAATTAGTATGAGAATATGCAGTAATAAGATATATATCAGACGTGTATCTGTTCATGTAAAAAAAGATCTGTTTTGTCTCCTACATATAATTACATTTTTAGCTGGGCAGGGTTGAGGTTTTTTAATTAATATCTTATCCTTGCAAGAAGACAGGTTCCCTGTGTTCAGATGTACTCATTAAGACTCAGACTGTGTAAGAAACTTTTGTTGGTATAGTGATAGAAAAGCATGTTTCATTACTTCTGTGCCATTTCCAGCTCAAGGAATGTATTTAGGTGTTTCTTATGGTATATTTTTCTTCACTTGAGCAACTAGCATAAACTGTTGATGTGGGATGTGATTTTTGTGTTTGTTTAATATTCCCCATTGTTCTTTCCTCCCAATTCTGTCTTTTTCCATGTCCCTATGAAGCACTTCATGCATTAAAGGGATTTGCAAGTGTAACCAGGTTAACTGCACTCCTTTGACCTACAGGTGACTCATTACAGAATGAGACAGGCTAAGATTAGTAAGATCTCATCTTCCTTTGCTAAATTGTCATGTGTTTGATAGCTAATTAGCAGGGCTTCTGAGGGTCAAGATTTTTTCCTTCAAATTGAAGGAGCAGGGGGAATTGTTCTTAGCAAGAGATAGAAGAGTTACGGAAATGAGAAAAAATTCTATATTATTTGTGAAAGGGGCTCTAAAAATCTTGCTTTTTGGTAGTGAAGTCTTCAAAGAGGTTTTTGACTGAGCTGGAGCACCAGCTTCTAGAGCTGGTGTATTGGCTACAAAAGCAGAAGACTCAGCTTCATCACCAGGAAGAGTGTCTTACTTGGAAAGCCCCGGGAGAAGGAGAGTAGGTGTGGGAGAAAGACTTGGCAAAGTGAGCGGCAGTGGTGGGAGGAGAGGAGAGGGATGTTTGTGAAAGCTCTGATGAGAGCTGCAGCTTGCAGTTGTGTGCACTAACCCTCCTGTAATAATTGACAGGGATAAGCTGTTCTGTCCCTGCAGGTGCATTCTTCATTTTTGTGGTAGCTGACATTTTCTGATACGAAATCTGAGCTGTATTTTACGTTACGCCTCCACTCTTCATACTCATAAATCATATCAAAAATGTGAACAATTATTTGCAATACTAAGCTTAAAAGTATGAATAACTTCATTTCTTCTTTAGAATGTGAATTTAATAACAAATAGTAAAAGTTTAAAATTTCACATAGATATTTAGGTACTTTAAAGGAAGCAATAGCTGGTTTGGTTTTTTTTGGTGTGTCTATGATTGCTCCTGTTGATCATGGCAAATCAGTCCTGACAGACTCCTTGGTGTGTAAAGCGGGCATCCTTGCTTCAGCCAGAGCTGGAGAAACACGATTCACAGACACGTGGAAGATCAGTAAGAAAGACATATAGCAATCAAGTCTACGCAAGAATTTGTTTGTATCTCTCCCTTCCTCTCCCTTCCTCTCCCTTCCTCTCCCTTCCTCTCCCTTCCTCTCCCTTCCTCTCCCTTCCTCTCCCTTCCTCTCCCTTCCTCTCCCTTCCTCTCCCTTCCTCTCCCTTCCTCTCCCATCTGAAGAGAGAAGAATGGTTTGCTCAAAGCCTTGCATCTTGTCAGATCTTTTTTTAAGTTGACATGTGAATCAAGCTGTGCATTGCAGAACAAAAGTTCACAGTCTTCAGAGTGCAATCTGGGCAATATTGGAGTACAGTTTTTAAGCAATATCTAGCGACCATTCTTACCAGCTTCTCACTATGGAGAAAGATGCTTTCAGAAAGATTCCTAGTAGTAACCTTTGTTTTTACTGGATTACTTACAGACTAATACACTGTTCGTCCAAGCCACTCTGGTGGGCTGTCTTGTTATTGTTACCTCTGATATTTGCAACTGCAAAGTTAACAAGTTGTAAAGTGATTCGGAACATGACTCTACAAGCATCTGACGGTGATATTATGCTCTACTTCTATCTTGATGTGCTGATTTTGAATAAGAATAAAAATTAATTACATTCAAAGGAAATTTTAGATCCTAAGGACTTTAGAAATTGGAATATTGAAGTCTTCTTGTCGATTTTCCTTTAAATACATAAACAAATATTGGTGCTGTGACAGAGCAGGTGTAAGTGGCAGACCAATGCAAGTTTTAAAATCAGCAAATTATGAAACATTATTAAATTATTAAAATTAATTTTCTTCTATTACAGAGCAATTTCTACCTGTTATGAACTGTCATGGTTTAGCCTCAGCTGGCAACTAAGCACCACACAGCCTCTTGCTTATTCTTCTCCAGCTGGACGGGGAAGAGAATCAGAAGAGTGAAAGAGAGAAAACTCGTGGGTTGAGATAAAAACAGTTTAATAAGTAAAGCAAAAGCTGTGCACACAAGCAAAGCAAGACAGGGAATTCATTCACCACTTCCCATCGGCAGGCAGGTGTTCAGCCATCTCCAGGAAAGCCAGGCTCCATCACGCATAACCGTAACTTGAGAAAATAAATGCCATCACTCTGAATGCCACAGCCCCCTCCTCCATTCTTCCTCTTCCCCAAGCCCCTTACATGCTGAGCATGATGTCATATGGTATGGAATAAACCTTTGGTGAGTTGGGGTCAGCTGTCCTGTCCGTGTGCCCTCCCAGCTCCTTGTGCACCCCCAGCCTACTTGCTGGTGGGGTGGTGTGAGAAACAGAAGAGGCCTTGGCTCTGTGTAAGCACTGCTCAGCAGTAACAAAAACACCTCTATATAACAAAAACCTTTCTATATTATCAATGCTGTTTTCAGCACAAATCCAAAACATAGCCCCATACTAGCTACTGTGAAGAAAATAACTTTTATCTCGACTGAAACCAGGACATGAACTCTCAGACAACAACTTGGCTGTCATCAAACAGTATAAGGATGGTTCAGGTTTTCTTACTAACTTAATTGATTCCCCTGGACATGTTGATTTCTCCTCTGAAGTTACAGGAGCTCTGCATGTCACTGATGGTGTCCTTGTGGTTGACTGTGTTTCAGGTAAGCATGCTCTTCTAATTAGGAAGACCTCAGTGTATTTTATTTTCTTCCTCTTCAGAAAAAAAAAAAATACTGTGAGTGATGGAAGAAGCTTCTTTCTCCAAAAGTTTAACTTCTAATGGTATGAATTCTGATTTGCAGTCTTAGCCCATGGCCTTTGCTGTATTTTACAGGATTATATCCACTTTGTATCCAGCTTGTGGGTTGAATGTAGAGTAACTGAGGAAATTAAGTCAATCTTTCAGTAAAATCCTAGGGAGTGGAGCTGTCTGTCATTCTTCTCCTCCTTCAGTTAGAAAAAGGAGTGAGCAATACATGCAGTTGAGTAATGACAGTTTCAGGGAGCTCTGAGACTGCCACCAAATTCCCAGATTGAATTTCCCAGTCACCATTGTACAAAGTAGATTAGAGATCTTGCCTGTATATATAATACATGTTTTCATTGTGCTTATATTTCTAAGGGGTTTGTGTACAGACAGAGACTGTTCTGCGGCAGGCTAATGCGGAACATACCAAGCCAGTACTGACAATGAACAAAATGGATCATGCGTTTCTGGAATTGCAGCTGGAGCCTGAGGAACTTTACCAGACAGTTCAGTGTATTGTGGAAAATGTCCACCTTCAGAGATGGTGAAACTGGACCAGTGGGTAATATTATGGTAAAGAAAACTTTAAAACTTCATTGTGGTTGAAATCCTATTTTGGAGAATACCAGCCTTGATATGAAACAATTGCACACATTTATGGCAGTTCAGATCTCTGGCCAACCTGAAGAAGCTGTTCAGTCCACTTCTGCACCCCCTGTTTCATACTTTTGGGAATCTTATTTCAGAACAACCACCTGGGGAGTGAAAGCAACTGGGAAAGAATTCACAAAGCAGATCATCCTCTAGTGATACTTTCTCACTAGNTTATGGTAAAGAAAACTTTAAAACTTCATTGTGGTTGAAATCCTATTTTGGAGAATACCAGCCTTGATATGAAACAATTGCACACATTTATGGCAGTTCAGATCTCTGGCCAACCTGAAGAAGCTGTTCAGTCCACTTCTGCACCCCCTGTTTCATACTTTTGGGAATCTTATTTCAGAACAACCACCTGGGGAGTGAAAGCAACTGGGAAAGAATTCACAAAGCAGATCATCCTCTAGTGATACTTTCTCACTAGCAAAATGTGTAACCTCAAGCCAGTTGCTCAGTGTCATTCAAACATCAAACATCAGATGTTTGCCTGGGGCAAACTGCTGAAGGGAAGCTATGGTTTAAAATTTAAGGCAAAGGACCAGAAGATTAGCTTTTTGTGCCTGACTGTGCTGCTTATGTCATTTATGTGACCAGAAACACAACCTTTCTGCTATTCCTGACTGATAAGACATTTAATTTGCTCTTTTCTGATCTGAAGATGTAGGTCTCTTATTCTACCAGTAATTATATTGTAATATGCTGGATATCTCTGGAAGGATGGTTTGAAACTAGAAAGACAAATAGTATTTCCTATATTGCAGCTGAGAATTGTAAAATAAAAAAACTTAAAGTCAACTGCAAGTCTTCCCTGGTGGTCTGGCTGTTAGAGTGAGGAATTGTCAGAACCAAGCTGCCTCAGATATTATTTTTTCCACCAAGTAGCTGTGAGACAGACCTTCTCACCAAGAATTTTCAGACCTGCTTCCCTTTGTTNTAACTTTTATCTCGACTGAAACCAGGACATGAACTCTCAGACAACAACTTGGCTGTCATCAAACAGTATAAGGATGGTTCAGGTTTTCTTACTAACTTAATTGATTCCCCTGGACATGTTGATTTCTCCTCTGAAGTTACAGGAGCTCTGCATGTCACTGATGGTGTCCTTGTGGTTGACTGTGTTTCAGGTAAGCATGCTCTTCTAATTAGGAAGACCTCAGTGTATTTTATTTTCTTCCTCTTCAGAAAAAAAAAAAATACTGTGAGTGATGGAAGAAGCTTCTTTCTCCAAAAGTTTAACTTCTAATGGTATGAATTCTGATTTGCAGTCTTAGCCCATGGCCTTTGCTGTATTTTACAGGATTATATCCACTTTGTATCCAGCTTGTGGGTTGAATGTAGAGTAACTGAGGAAATGAAGTCAATCTTTCAGTAAAATCCTAGGGAGTGGAGCTGTCTGTCATTCTTCTCCTCCTTCAGTTAGAAAAAGGAGTGAGCAATACATGCAGTTGAGTAATGACAGTTTCAGGGAGCTCTGAGACTGCCACCAAATTCCCAGATTGAATTTCCCAGTCACCATTGTACAAAGTAGATTAGAGATCTTGCCTGTATATATAATACATGTTTTCATTGTGCTTATATTTCTAAGGGGTTTGTGTACAGACAGAGACTGTTCTGCGGCAGGCTAATGCGGAACATACCAAGCCAGTACTGACAATGAACAAAATGGATCATGCGTTTCTGGAATTGCAGCTGGAGCCTGAGGAACTTTACCAGACAGTTCAGTGTATTGTGGAAAATGTCCACCTTCAGAGATGGTGAAACTGGACCAGTGGGTAATATTATGGTAAAGAAAACTTTAAAACTTCATNATTTTCAGACCTGCTTCCCTTTGTTTAAATGTGATCATCCTGTACTAGCTTGTTTTATGGTTAAAACTGACTGCAGCTTAATCTAGTTACTGGAACAAAGGACCCTCAGCTGGGATTGTATTCTGATTCTTATATTTCATGAATTTTAGCCATTCTTAAGTCAGACCAGTTTTATCTGTGTGGCAGGAATCACAGAATCATAGAAGAGTTTGGGTTGGAAGGAACTTTAAAGCTCATCTAGTTCCAACCCTTCTGTCATGGGCAGGGACACCCTCCACTAAACCACCTGTATTTTAATTTCCAGAATGAGCTACCTGTATTTTAATTTCTAGAGAAAGTTCACTAACAATTCAGTTCATATTCCTTACAAAGTCATAATCCGCCAAATCCTACTTCGCACTTTAGAAATATATTTCTAGAGTTTTTATTTTATCCTTTGTTATAAATATTTCCACCGTGTAGGACACAGTAAGGCTCTTGCTTCAAAGTGCTATTCAATAGATCCATTTTAGGGGAAATATTTCCTTGCTCTATGTTCCAGAAAATAGTTGACATCTTTCCTGAGCCTACCTGTTACTGAAAGTAACTGATACATTTCAAATCAGTGTTTTGTGAAATACTTTCACTTTTTTCCTCCCTTTTAAAGATTGATCCAGTTTATCAATACTGTTTGGTTTAGCTCTGGTCTGCATGGCTGGGCATTTACTCTGAAACGATTTGCTGAGATGTATGTAACCAAATATGCTGCCAAAGGTGAAAAAGCACAGCTCCCTCCTTTCTTTGAGCGTTCAAAGAAAGTAGAAGATATGATGAAAAAAACTCTGGGGTGATAACTAAGTAACACAGTACACGTGGAATGAATGTAGATACGTGCTTAGGTACCACAGTGACACTCTAAGGATATGAGTGATGTATACCAGTGCATGTTGAGTGTGTGCTGCTGTAAAACTAAGCTTTCAGAGGCAGCTTAGAAAGCTAGAGGCATGAGTTTGTAACTCTTACAACAAAAATATTTACGTATCTGAGAAAAGGAATTGCTTGTAGTGCAGATATCCTGTATGTGCCTTCTATGGTGAGTTCTCATAACCTGCTTCATAAGAGCAGAGAGAGAAGATTTACTCTCAGAACTTCAGAACATAAATGCTTTTATTGAACTTCATAAGTAAAATTAATGCACAACACAAAATTATGGACCAAATCCAGTCTTTTGATACCAATGAATATTTCTGTGAATTTAATGAACCTTAAATTGTATCTCATAAACAATGAGTTAATTTCCTATTAGATGTGTATACAACTTGCTGCTAACTGAATGCTTTATACATGCGTGAAAGCTCAATATATTTGCTTGTCTTCTGTTGCCTTATAACAAATTAACCTACCGTCAGTCATATAGCTCATAGGGTTCTCCAAGAATTATCTTATATCATATTTAAATTATTTTAGCAAGGCTTCAAAAGACAGTTACAGATAACAGGGTGGACTAAGAGAATTCTTGGCAACAGGTTTTCTTACCATGCCTAGTGCCCTGTAAAAGCCTAAAAATGCACATTGAAATCAGTGTATTTAAGTGTAGTAAAAAACCTAAACAAACAAAAAGCCATCCTGTCTCTCCCCAAACATCTAACAGTTATTGCAGCATTCAAATCAGGATTAGCCGCTCTTCTACTCTGGTAATCTCTGCTTAAATGTGAAACTTCACAAAGTTTTCATTAAAAAATAACTAAGGAGACATTTGCAGGAGAAGTGAATGCTACTCAAGTTCAAACTGGATGATTAAAAAATAAACATCTTTTTTAGATATTTTGATCCAGCAACTGGAAAATTCAGCAAATGAGCCATTAGCCCAGGTGGAAAGAAGTTGCCAGGAATGTTTTGCCAGCTAGTTCTGGATCCTGTCTTTAAGGTAAAGCAATATTTTCTCTTGATTTGATTGCAAGGGCGTAAGAGGAGACTTTTTTTTAGTTTAGCAGGTTAGGTCTTAGGAAAGCCATCCCTCTTACAAAGTAGGTCCCTATTTTACGTAGAGACTAGAAAAAGTCTGCAGTATAAGAACAATGTGCAAATCTGAATAGTCTGTTCACGATATTCTGCATATCATTAGATTAAAGATTTGTGTGTCTTGTGTGTGAACTTCTTCTTACAGGAATTTGAATTTCCTTTGGAATTAGAAACATTTGACATAATTGGTGAATCTTGAGCTGTATGATCCTTGAGAGCAGTTTCTCAAACAAAAGCCAAGAACAGAGAAACCAGAGGGTTTTCAGATGTACAACATGATTAAGATAAATGGTAAGCAAAACCTGTCTCTCTTACATTGCTTACTCTGGTCGGTCTAAACTTGTTTCAGATCTTTGATGCCGTTACGAACTTTAAGAAGGAAGAGGCAGCCGAACTGGTAGAGAAACTTGATACCAAACTAGACAGGTAAGATTGAGATAAAGNTGGCATTTGTCTTCCCAAGTAACTGTTAATGTGATGGAGCCCTGTTTTCCTGGAAGTGACTGAACACCTGCCTGCTGATGGGAAGTGGGGAATGAATTCCTTGTCTTGTTTTGCTTGTGTGGGCTGGAAGGCTGGGCAGCTGGGGGTCTTGCACAGCATTGACTGTGGGTAGGAAATTCTGCTGTTCATCACTTCTTTGGTATATATTATTATTATTTTCCTTTTTGTGTTTGTCCTATTAAACTGTTTTTATCTGAATCCACAAGTTCTCTCACTCTTCCAACTCTCTCCACAGGGGGAGCGGAGTGAGCGAGTGGCTGCATGGTGCTTAGCTGCCTGCTGGGGTAAAACCAGGAAAAGAAGGAAAACCTCTTCATAAGGTAACTTGGCTTTTTGACTTTATTAGAATTGCCAGCATGGTAGCATTTCTTGCCCTTGAGCTGTGTGATGAGAATAGTCTTTTAGATCTTTTTAAAATCCACAGAAACCTACCTTAATTGATCTTTTATAATCTGGTCATTGATTAATTTGTGCATCAGGAATGTCATGATTTGAAATAAGGTTCTTGTTAATGTATTGCACTGAATTTGCTAGAGAGATAACAGGACTTAAGTGTACAAAAGACATACTTATTTTGATTTAAGAAAAGGGGGGAAAATTTTATTTCATACATGGAAAATCCTACCAATACTGCCTCCCTTCCTCTTCTCAAGGTGTAAATGCAATGCTAGTACACAGTGTCCATTTGCACATGTATGCTTTGACTGTGTAATCACAAACAAGGTTTCTGGTTGGCTTTCACAAATTCCAATTTATTCAAGAACACTGCTGAATTCCAGTCAACCTTTTGAAGCGTAATGTCTGAAAGCAGATGATCACTTTCTATATGTTACTGAATGTTAAGATCAGAGACTTTAAGAAACTGTCCAGTTCCTGTGCTAACTTGTGTTCTCCTCAGGTATGTTAAAACACACATGAAAAGGGGGCCCAGGAGATACATGTGGAAACTTCTTGAAATACTCACTGGAGAAAAAGTGGCAAATGGCTAGAGATTTAATAAAACATTTGGTTTTATCTTCCATATATGGAAGAGACGGCTATAAAATAATGACTCTTCATGGACCTTTTCCTTTCTACTATTGTAATCCCTTGTCAGCTGAGAAGAAGGATATTCATGTTTTATTTCAGATGCTTAATATAATCCAAGAATCCTAACCTTTCTTTTGACACGCTAGTCACTAGCCCAAGGAAGAAAATGAATGTAAGGAGTGCTGGTTTTTGGTAATTCAAATGTACAGTTATGTTCAAATTGCTTGTTCTAGATAAGTATTACTCCTAGCCTTTAACAAGTCTTAAGCAGTCATAGGGAAATTTTAAATGTCTGTTATGGCTTTTTACATTGCATCCCCAGGTGTAGACTTCGACATGCTATCCAAAAGATTTATTTGGGGTCAGTTATTAAGTTTGTTGAAAAAAGTTTTAATTACAATGTGAATTTTGGATCCCTAGGCCGTGATGTGCTGCTGACTGCCTGCTGGAGATGCCTTGCTTCAGATGATCACCATTCACCTACCTTCCCCCGTAAGAGCACAAAAATATCACTGTGAACTGCTTTGTGAGGAGCCACCTGATGATGAAGCTGCTCTGGGTAAAAAATTTTTCCAGATTACCAGCAGCTGTCAAAAATACAGCACCTCTAGTGCACAGATGAGTAAAACTGCCTAAAATGGATTTGTATTAAGTTTCTGTGTTATAATGATAATTACTAATTTGGGAGTCTTTTAAGCAGGGTATTACAAAAAGTAAGAAAGCAAAGGAAAAGCCTTGGGGTACCGCACATAAAACTTGCTTATGTCCTTTCATGCTAGATACTGCTGTGTGTTTATTTTAGATTTGGAGAACTTGTGGTTGAGATGAGCAGGAAGATGGTATGTGCCACCCTTTGGATATACTGTAAGGGATGGATGGATGGATGGATGGATGGATGGATGGATGGATGGATGGATGGATGGAGTTCGTTACCCTCATTCTCTCTGCAGCTTTGACTATGGTCTCCTTGTGAATCCTGTGATTTCTCCTCAATCATAGTCAGAATCGTAACAAGATACTTTACTTTCAAACACTGCTAACTTGTCCCCTCGTAGCTGACATGTTGTTACTGTTCTCTGATTCACACTCAGTCTTAAAGGTGGAGGATAAAAATCAGGTAAAAAATGGAACCACCTCCTAGTTGTCTGAATGTATGGCTGAGATCATGACTAGATAAAGAGCAAATAGCTGAATCTGAATCTGATACAGGGCTGTTGGTCTGGCATCGATAGGAAGAAGTTAAGTTTTGAAGAATTCATCTATAATACAATCATTAACTTGAGTATTTTCAAGAGGATCAGCATTTTTTGGCTTTCTGTAGATTTGTCACTTCCTTCAGAAATCCACAAATGTTGAAATAAATCATATTTAAAGTAATTTTTAAGTCCAGTATTAGCAGAAAAGAAGCCTATCTGATGGCACATGTGTTTAATTGTCTAATAAGCTGTTAACACTTTCTTGTAAAACCAGAACAGGACTTCCGGTTAGGGGTTCTGCTTCTGACCATATCATCCATATGATCACTGAGGACACAAACTTCTAGCACTGTATTTTGTCTTCTTGATTCTGATGGTTTACAGGGAATTTTTAAATCACCCTATTCAAAACTTTTCCTGGAACTAGGTCATATTAGCAGAGATGTAGTGATAGCCTGGAACCTGCTACCAAAAGAGGGAAGCTTGGGCAAACAGGTGATAAGAACTAACAGAGGTCTCAGTGTTGAAAGAAACAAGCGGTGATGATGATTCGTTACCTTAACAAAGAATCTTTGATAGCTACTATAGCTATAATTCTGTCTGTACACATTTGTCCTTCAATAACTGAAAAAGAGAGAAGCTGTTAATAAGGTTCACTGAATTTTGAGAATTATATGTATGTAGTTCTACATTTTGAAGTCTCACAGAAAATGTTGGATGCAGATATGTATTTTATTGCAAGTGTCAAAAAACTGTGATCCCAAAGGCCCTCTGATGATGTATATTTCCGAGATGGTCCCCACATCTGGTAAGGGATATTTCTATGCCTTTGGAGGAATCTTCTCTAGTATTGTTTGTACTGGACAGAAAGTTCAAATCGTGGGACCAAACTACGTACCTGGCAAGAAAGAAGATCTTTACCTAAAACCCACTCAAAGGTAGATGGAAATAGTATATTTCTTTTGAAGAGCAATGCATGCAAAAACAAATGCTTGCTTTTAATTTTTGAAATCCTAATGAAATGAAGATTATATTTCTTTATAGAGCCTTCTTTTCCTGTTTAATAAAATCAGTAATCCGGAGGGATTATAGGCAAATAATAGGAAATTTTCTTTTGTATGAAAAGGCTTAGCTTTTTGTAAATACCAGGGATAAAACAAATATTCAAGGATTGTTGCTCATCTCCTATCTTTGTAAAACCATTTTGCTGATGGGTCATTACATTGAGCCCATTGACAATGTACCTTGTGGCACATTGGACTAGACCTTGTTGGTCTAGGTGATGTTGGCCAGTTTTTGATGAAGATGAGTACTCTTACCACCATTGAGCATGCCCACAACATGAGAGTGATGAAATTTAGTGTTAGTCCAGTTGTACATGTTGCAGTTGAAGCAAAAAACCCTAGTGATCTACCAAAATTAGTAGAAGGTCTAAAGCATCTGGCCAAGTCTGATGCTATGGTTCAGGTGCGTGTTAGCTGTAATTTTTAGCATTAGAGCTACTGGTTTGCATTGCAATGCCCAAAGCATTCAACTTTTGTCCTGGTTTCAGCTGAGACAGTTATTTTTTACATGTGATTGAGCCCTGCTCTCCTGGAGATGGCTGAACACCTGCCGCCAAAGTGGGGAATGAATTCCTTATCTTGCTTTGCTTGCGTGCAGGTTTTGCTTTACTTATTAAACTGCTTTTTCTCAACCCACGAGTTTCTCACTTTCCGATTCTCTCCCGCATCCCACCGGGTGGGGGAGTGAGCGAGCAGCTGCGCGGTGCTGAGCTACCGGCTGCGGTCGAACCACGACAATTTGAGAGAGAGCTCGTTATGCGATCTAACGGCATGGCTGCAGGCTCAAAACAGTTTTCATTTCTGACTGTATGAGCTAACGCGAGATAAATAGGGATAAGTTCAGTCGGCATTTGAATGGGAAGATCCTGAGGGAAAAAACAAACTACTGCAATTACTGTTGGGTTTTTGAGTGGTACTTTTTCTTATACCTATTTTATTGCTCAGATACTTCAGTAGGACAGGAACTAGGTTTAATGTGAGAGTACCCAGTTTTGTTGGTGCGATTTACTCAGGAGCACTTCTGGAAACAATATAGAGATGAGGATTTGTTAAATTTTTGAATACTT
>VXBL01003988.1:1253829-1269026 GCA_013400195.1 Aramus guarauna | reverse complement strand
GGGGACAGGGGGGTGACCCGAGGCAGCAGGCGGGTGGAGGTGGGGGGGGGTCCTGCCATGCCGTGCACCCAGCCCCAGAGCTGTTTCCTGGGAGTGCAAGCCAGGGAGGGGGCTCCAGCCCCATCCATGCTCACACGAGCGCTCTTCCACAGCTGACTGCGAAACAGATGGCTACCTGAGCTCCTCTGGCTTCCTGGACTCCCCAGACCTGGCCCATCGCAGCTTCTCAGCGGNCCGCCCCCCACCCGCCCCGCGCGCTGCTTCCCCACGGTGAGCGGGACCCCCGCGGGACTGGGGGTCAGAGCAGCCGTGGCAGCGGCTCACACCATCCTCTCCCCGCAGAGCATCGCGGTGCAGCTGCCCACCGAGCGCCTCCCCCCTGCCAGCGGCTTCTCCTCCCCCGTGGACAGGTGAGGCCGCGGGGGTCCGGGCAGGGAGCGCGGTGGCTGGGAACGGCTGCGCTGATGCTTTGGCACTGGGGCTTCCCACAGCTACACCTCGGACGTGGCATCCGGCATGAGCGACGGCTGCGAGGGGCTCTCGGCCAGCGAGCGGAGCGCCAAGCTGCCGCCCAAGCGGACCTCCGGGAAGCTGCTGCGGCGCCGAGCCCGGTCCAGGCTGCGTATCACCAACGTGAGTGTCGCGGGTGCCGGGGAGGTGGGCGGGTGGTCCACAGGCTGAGCCAGCCCTGCTGCCCGCAGATCTCCGACAAGAACGACCGGGTGGTGGAGTGCCAGCTGCAGACCTACAACAACAAGATGGTGACCTTCAAGTTCGACCTGGACGGGGACAACCCGGAGGAAATCGCAGCCGTCATGGTGAGCGCAGGGTGGGGACAAGGGTGGGGGTCTGCCTGGCCATGCCAGGTGCTGAGCGGCCCCTCTGCTCCCAGGTCCACAACGAGTTCATCCTCAAGTCAGAGCGGGACGGCTTCGTCCACCGCATCCGGGACATTATCCATCGCGTGGAGACCCTGCTCCGCAAGGACGGGCACGGTGCCACCGAGCTGCCCGAGAGCCCCGAGGCTGAGCGTGGTGCGGGGAGCCCTGTGAGTCCCCCAGCCCGGCCCCAGGGACCCCAGCGGGGAGGGGGCAGGGGTGCAGGGTCCTTCCAGCCGCGGGCAGGAGCAGCCCCATGCCTGTGGCTCTGGGTCACTCGCCCGCTCCTGCGACGGGTCGTGGTGCCCCGCTGCCCGGCAGAGCTGCTGGCTCCTGCATGTGGGGGGGCCGGGGTGGGGGCCAGCGGGTGCTTGGCTCAGCCCGTGCGGGGTCTCTGCCCTGGCGCTGGGCTCAGCCGCATCCCCCTCGGCAGGCGGACCTGCAGCTGCAGGAGCTCTCGCGCTTCATCTCCTCCTCATCCTCGCTCAGCGGTACGTCTCTGCCCCTGTGCGGGCCCTTCCTGTCCCCCGTCCCCCCCCCAGCCCCGTGCAGGGTGGGTGATGGCCCCAGCTGAGCCCAGGGCTTCCTGCGGGGCACATCCTGCCGGGGCTGAGCGTTGGCTGTCCACCCCTGTGCTACAGACCTGGGCTGCACCAGTCCCAGCCTCTCGGTCCAGTCCCCTGTCCTGCCGTCGCTGAGCAGCTCCCTGTCAGAGAACGACCTCGCCAGCCCCACGGAGCCGCCGGCAGCCGCTGAGCTACGGCTGACACTGCCGGGCTCCCCCGCAGGTACCAGCCCCGGCAGGGCCAGGCGCCTCCGTCCCCCCGGGGCTGCTGGCCACAGNCACCTCCGTCCCTCCGGGGCTGCTGGCCACAGGCCGTGCAACCGCCGTGCCTTGGCTGGTCCCTCACCGGCACCGGGGCCCGGAGCTGCCTGGGCAGGAGGGGAGGGGGCCTGTGGGGGTCGGGGTCCGCTCCTGACACCCCTCTCTCTGCAGGCTCTGGGCAGACCTGGCCCCCCGTCTCGACGTCTCCCTCCTGGCTGACGGCATCGCCAGCGTTCCCACAGACCCCCCCAAGCACCCCGGGGGGGCCCGTCCCACTGGCCGTGCCCCAAGCCCTCATGTCCCCGCTGCCACTCCCCGTGTCCCCCGTCCCCAGTGAGCCCAGCAGCCCCCTGAGCCCCCCCGTCACCAGCACGCCCTGGTCCCCCACGGCCCCCTTCCTGTCCCTGGCCAACGTCTTCTCCCTGGCAGTGATGAGCGTGGCCCACACGCTGCTGCCCGCCGTCTCCTCCATCGCCAGCTCGGGTGGGCACCTCTACCCCCCGCTGCTGCCGCGGCCGCAGAGCCTTGTCCTGGGGCCCCCGCGCTTCGTCTACCCTGACCCTGCCAGCATGGCCAAGCCAGCCCCGGCCTGCGGCGGGACCCTGGAGTCAGTGGGGGCTGATGTCCCCGCTGCCGGGGGGGCCGTGCCATTCCCTTCCCTGGCGCCGGCCCCGCCGTGCCCCACAGGCAGCGAGGCTGCGGGGAGTCCCCCGCCATCGCTGAGCACCTCCATGCCGGGGAGCCCGGAGAGCAGCACGGTGAGCGCGTGGGTGGCGGGGGCTCCCCGGGGCTCCCCGAGGTGGGGCTCAGCGCTGCGGGGGCTGGGTTGTCGCTGCCCTGAAGTGGGGCAGGGAGCCCCGTGGCACGGGGAGCCCCTGGGATGTGGGGAGGGATGAGCGGGCGCTGGGTCCCGGGGCACAGGAGCAGTGGGGGGGGGAGCAGGAGACATGGGGGGACCCAGGGTGGGGCGGCTGACCGCACTCGGTGCCTGCAGGTGCCGCCCGGCTCCCCCAGGCCCAGCCACCCGCTCATCGTCTCCGAGTCGCCCGCCCCCGGCACGCCCAAGGCCCGGCTCTCGCCCATCACCGAAGGTGAGGTGGGGAAGGGCTGAGGCTGTGCCACGCGGCCGTGCCCACGCTGTCTGTGCCGGGGCACCGCCCTGTGCCCCAAACCCCACCAGCTGCCCCCTGTCCCCAGCAGAAGCCAAGCCCCAGATCCTGGGACGGTTCCAGGTGACGCCAACCAAAGACCCATCGGCGACCCCCCCGGTGTCAGGCAGCAGCGAGGGCGAGCAGCGTGGTGCAGAGCCGGCAGCAAGCGGCTCCCCCCTGCCCGTGGCCCAGGACGCAGGGGACAGCTCAAGCAGCGACTCGGACTCGGCACTGGAACCAGCGGAGCAGGACCCCGAGGCCAAGGAGGCGCTGGCCGAGGGCACGGTGGCACCGGTGGAGAGTGATCGGGAAGGCCCCGGGGAAGAAGGCGCGGAGAGCGCGCCGCAGGCGGTGCTGAGCCAGGTGTGGCTGAACTACTCCCGCAGCTTGTCCTACCTGAGCAGCGACGACACCGAGAGCGAGGACGAGGAGATCTGGGAGGAGCTGCAGCACCTGCGCCAGAAGTGAGCAGCCCCGCGGCACGGGGGGGGGAGCAGGGTGGGCGGTGGGCTGTACCCGGAGGCCCCGGCTTGGCCGGACATGGCGCACGGCTCGGCTGCCAGCTCCCGTCTCCTCCCCAGGCACCTGGCTGAGGTGCAGCTGCTGCAGAGCGCCCAGAAGAAGGAGATCGAGGAGCTGTACCTGCGGATGGGGAAGCAGCCACCGCTGGGCATCGTCTCCCCCGCCGCCATGCTCTCCAGCCGCCAGCGCCGTCTCTCCAAGGGCAGCTTTAACCCATCGCGCCGCAACAGCCTGCAGCGCCTGGAGCTGGCGCAGCCCTCAGGTGCCAGCCCTGCCCCAACTCCCTCCTGGGGTCCCTGTGGGCTTGGGGGGGCTGTGAGGGGGGGGCCCCCAGGGCTGGGGTGGAGGTCGGGTCTGTGCGGGGTGCAGTTCTGCACCCCCACCGGTGCCCCTGCTCAGGGCCGGTCTGTCCCAGCAGCCATCATGCGCCGTAACTCGCTGAGCGGCAGCAGCACGGGCTCGCAGGAGCAGCGGCTGAGCNCCCCGCCGTTCCCAGCCCCTTTGCTCAAGCCCAGCCCCAGCCGCAGGACGCGTGCGAGGTGCCACCGTCCTTTGTGGCTTTACTCCGAGCTGAACCCGCGCAGGCAGAACCGGTCCCGATACATCCCCCCCTTGTCACCATGCTGCCTTCCAGCTCTGCCCCGGGGCCGCTCCAGCCCTGCTCCCTGCCCGGCCTGAGCCCCCGTGCCCCGGGGCTGCCCTGCTCCCTGCTGCCCTCATCGCGCTGGGTGCAGCCAAGAATGAACCAGCTGTGGAGTGGGAAGAACTTTCCCTCGGCCCCGTAAGGCGATGGAGTCGGTGCCCCAGGAACAGTAGTGGGTGCACTTTGTTACAAACTGATGTCTGGAACGTGTTTTCATAAATATGAATTATATACAGATGGGGTCTGTCTGTGTCTGNAACCCATCGCGCCGCAACAGCCTGCAGCGCCTGGAGCTGGCGCAGCCCTCAGGTGCCAGCCCTGCCCCAACTCCCTCCTGGGGTCCCTGTGGGCTTGGGGGGGCTGTGAGGGGGGGGCCCCCAGGGCTGGGGTGGAGGTCGGGTCTGTGCGGGGTGCAGTTCTGCACCCCCACCGGTGCCCCTGCTCAGGGCCGGTCTGTCCCAGCAGCCATCATGCGCCGTAACTCGCTGAGCGGCAGCAGCACGGGCTCGCAGGAGCAGCGGCTGAGCAAGGGGGTGACCTTCGCCGACGACTTTGGCCGGATGGTAAGGGGGGGGTGGGGGGACGACTGATCCCGCTGCCAGCAGCCTCGCTGCACTCCCAGTGCGCCCTGACTCACCGCTGCTTCTCTCCCCAGTAGCTGGCTGGCCAGGAGTGACTTCATGAACTACCTCAACCAAGTGCCTGCTGCTGCAGGGGTGGGCGAGAGCCCCTGCGCCTCCTGGGAGGACAGCCCGGCCCCGGGGCCAGCCAGCGCCCTCGGCAGGGTACCCGCTGCCTGTGTCCTCCCATTTCCTCCCTCCTTCCGGACCCCCGCCCCCTTCCCNATTTCCTCCCTCCTTGCGGCCCCCCGACCCCTTCCCCCGCCGTTCCCAGCCCCTTTGCTCAAGCCCAGCCCCAGCCGCAGGACGCGTGCGAGGTGCCACCGTCCTTTGTGGCTTTACTCCGAGCTGAACCCGCGCAGGCAGAACCAGTTCCGATACATCCCCCCCTTGTCACCATGCTGCCTTCCAGCTCTGCCCCGGGGCCGCTCCAGCCCTGCTCCCTGCCCGGCCTGAGCCCCCGTGCCCCGGGGCTGCCCTGCTCCCTGCTGCCCTCATCGCGCTGGGTGCAGCCAAGAATGAACCAGCTGTGGAGTGGGAAGAACTTTCCCTCGGCCCCGTAAGGCGATGGAGTCGGTGCCCCAGGAACAGTAGTGGGTGCACTTTGTTACAAACTGATGTCTGGAACGTGTTTTCATAAATATGAATTATATACAGATGGGGTCTGTCTGTGTCTGTCTGGGGGGGACTCGTGGACACCGTCCTTGCTGTAAGCTCATGATAAAAGATGACAAAATGAAGAGCAGAACAGAAAGCTGCCCCGTCTCAGCACCCATCTGAGTGGGTGGCAAGATCCTGAGCTGGCCCCTGGCCCCAGCTGCTTTAACGACAGTTAAACACAGTCTCCAGACAGGGTATTTATTGTGGAAAGTGCTGGGCACGGGGGCACCCCTGCCCTTCCCAGGAGCAAGCCCCTGGCAGAGACCCTGCTGGGTGTCCAGCAGAAAGGCAGCTGCCCGCAGGGGAGCCAGCCCTGCCCGCAGGGGAGCCCCCCCCCCCCCCCCGGCGCATTTCCCAGGACCGCACTGAGCGCTCTGCGGGCCCAGACTCCCACAGGGGCGGCTGCTCTGTGCTCGGGGCCAGGCGCTTCCCCTGTGCTCGGGGCCCGTCCTGCAGCTCACTCCCGGGGTTTACCGGGGCTGGGCCGGGCTGGGCCGTCCGTGCTCAGCTCGCTGCGCTCTCGGCCCGCGCTTGTGCCCGTGCCCGCGCCGCCTCTGCCTCCTGCTCCAGCTCGTCCAGGAACCGCTCCTGAGACACCGAGTAGAAGGTGTAACCGTCTGGGGGCGGGGGGCGTTAAGGAAAACAGCGGGCGCAGCCCCACCCCGCCCCCGGCCCGGCCCGGCCCCGCAGGATACAGATGCCAAACGCCACCGCGCCGATGCCGAGCGCCAGCAGCGTGTTACGGCCGCGGAGCCGCCGCTGCAGAACGCGCCGGCGCTGGACGCGCTCCACCTCCGCCATGAGAAGACGCTGCTCGGGGCTGAGCCCCGGCTCCCGCGCCGGGTCGATGCGCCGCGCGAAGGCCGCGTCTCCGCCCGGTTCCTGAGGCGCCGCCATCTTCCCCGCCGCCGCTTTCCGTACAGCGCGAGAACGTCACATCCGGCGGGGGAAGCTGGCCAATCGAAAAGGCGCGGGCGACGCAGGCTCGCTACGCGCAGGAGCAGCGGGAGCGGGGCGTCGAGTGGTTGGCTGAGGCCAGGGGCGTGGCTGGAGGAGGAGGAGGCGCGTTCTGATTGGCGGGGCGGGGTCCCGTGACCCGGGAAGGCGCTGAGGCGGGGCGCGCTCTCTCCCCTCAGGGCCCCGGCGGCGGGAAGGGGGGTCCCGGGGTGGGGGGAGGGAGGNCTCATTGCCGAGGGGTTAGGGCTTCCCGGTTGTGCCCCTTGGCCCCCGAGGCCCAGCAGGGCCGTAGCGCGGGCGCTCGCGGCCCTTTCCCTGCGGCGGTGACGAAGCGCCGTGGTGCTGTTGAGGTAATTGTTGTGCTTAAGGGCTCCGAGCTGCACTGCTGAATGGAGTCCCAGGTGCAAGCAGCGGCCCGGTGCCGTGACCCAGGCCCCCTTTTTGGCGAAATCGCGGCCGAGATTATTGAGGATACGCTGATCCGTTTGGCCACGGAAAACGAACAGTACCTGAGCGAGCTGCCGGGTCAGGCTGGATGCTTCAAAGAGACACGGATAGTGGGTGAGACTCTTTTTCTCAGCTGCAGCTCACTCCTGAGGTGGTTAACTGCTGTATAATTAGCTTCAGTTGACTGAAGTGAATGACTGTTGTGCTTTTTTTTTTTTTTTTTTTCTCCAGAATTTATATTCCTTTTGTCTGAAAAATGGCACTTGGACCAATCGGCAAGGTACCAAGCGGTAGAGTTACTTGAAAGGTAATAAATGTGCTGAATGCTCTGTGCGTTTCTCATTTCTCTCACGTGGTTACGCTGTGCATGCTCTATAGCACTCATTGGAACAACATATAATGTGTTTTTGTGTGTCTAGGGCTTTGTCTCTTCACTCATTTAATTCAAATTAGCAGCTATCCATATATTCTGAGTACGTGCAGAATTGCTTCTCTTTTCTTAGCAGAAGAGAACTGTTTTTTGAGCAGTTGTGGTTTTTGTAGGTTTATGATCAAACAAGTAGAACAAATCTGTAAGTCCTCCAGAGAGAACGTTAAAAGTTGTGAACAAGGACAAGGCAGCAGCTGGAGCTCTCTGAAACATCAGATATATGACACGTTTGTCCTGCGACTTGTGTCGTGCATTCAGCTTGCAAGCAAACTTTCCTTACACTATAATGTAAGCCAGCTAAACCCTTTCCTATAGCATTTTTCAGCAGGGTAGTAAATCGTGTACTATACTGATCTCTCATAGATCTCCCCTCTGAAAGACAATAGTGATAACGAAATGCAAAGGATATTGAAATGGAAACCTAAATCTCTTCCGTTTGGGCAGATTAATTGTCACTCGAGTAACAATTTGTTACTCGAAAAGTACAGGCAGCGGGAAAGCTCGGCCTGAAAATTGTATGGCTAGAGAGGGCTCGTACCTGTCTGGGGAAGGTTTGTGGAGCAGAGGAGACCTGCAGGAAAGAAGGTTCAAGCTGGATTTCTCTTGCCAGCGTACAGGACGAGTTGGACAGCTGGGTTGGCAGGCAGCATCACCACTGCAGCGGTACAGCTCGCATTCAGTGGGAGGAGTAAAGCAAGACAATACTTTGTTCTTACCAAGTGCCTTATTGCCTAGAAGATAACTTGTCTTTTTTTTTTTTTTTCCTCCTCTTCAGATAGTTAACAGTGACACAGCTTTAAAATTTCTACAGTCCTTAAAATACTCATACACTAAACAGGAATTACTTGAGTCGGAGCTTGCTGTTTTAAAAACTCTGCACTTCCAGATCAATGTGTCAACTCCGTTGGTTTACGTGGAATTGCTTCTAGAGGTTTTAGGTAAGAGTATCAATAGGAGAGAACGGGAAAGAATTTTTTAAAGAGCGTAATAGAGGTATTGCTGATCTGAACCAAAATGTCTCATATTACAGATTTTTACACACTGTGAAGGCACATGAAACTTTTCAGATCATCCAGGCCTTTACTTTTCAGATGTGAACTTTGTCCTTACTGGAATCTGCTGGATGTTGGACAGCCAGTTGTGACTCAGCCAGTAAAAATTAAGAATTTTAACCCCCCCCAAACCTAGTATTAGGCAATGTTTTCTACAATGACTTGCCCAGCTCTTGACAACCCGTATTTTGGAATGAGTGAAATTATACTGAGATTGAGACAGCCTATGGCACGAGAGGGCCGGTGGCATTTGGAAGCAGAGGGCAGTTGTCACCAGAGATCTGCATCCCTCGCTTACAGTAACTAACGCTTCTTTCTAATTGAGGACCCAAAGCATATGGCTGATCACATACGATCTCTGTGCTAGGACATAACGGCTGCTTGCTTCCTGCAAAACCATTACATCAGATGTGTACGCAACTACTAGACTTCTCCTACCTTACAAGAGATACCATCTACGACACTTTGCTGAAGATTGCCATTGAAAATTCCACACCAAGCAAACTGCAGGTGTAAGTCATTTATGACTCTTGCTTAAAACAACTAGTTGAAATTAAAACCCTAAAAACCCCTAAGAAATAGTAGCATAATTCCCATTATGCCATTTTTGGGCATTTAAAAAAAAAATAATTTGAGGGGCTTTCAGCATTGTTTATTGATCTTAATATACCAGTTCAAAGCGACATGCTTCACCACATTTGCTTTAGGGGCAGGTGAGGAAAGCATTTAACTGAATTGTAAAAATTCAATTTGAGCACTGTCAGTTAAAGGTAACAGTATCAGGCTTTGTTTGGAGTGAATAAGCTAACGTGTCCGTAGGCTGTATAGCAATTGCGAAGTAGGTGCTTTTGAACTGTGAAACCAGCATCATTTTACACCAGAAGACGCTTTTACTTGCTGCAGAGCGAAGTTTTTGACAGTAAAGGAAGACTTCATGCTCCTGGCCGTTGGAATCATCAGCACAAGCGTGTTCGTACTAAACCCTGGGCACTGGAAGCAGGTACGGTCGCTTCTAAACACGAGCTCCCCGTGAAAAGCCGTGAAGGTTGTTTGCAGGTTTAAGTGCGGCGAGAGGAGAGGTGGACTGTACTGGGAGTAGCGTGAGGGAGGTGACGTCTTTCGGGGTTTTTAGCAGGAGGCGTGCATGCTTTTGTAGGAGCGTTTTGAGGGTACGCGGGCAATTCCGCAGGAAGGCTTGTGCTCATGTGAGCTTATCCTCGTGCTTCGGCTTCTTTACGGCCAGAACAAACCCAGAGATGTGGCTTCACTGCTGGGTGGAGAAGCCATCCCGTGGGTTAACTGCTTCTGAATACTGTAACAAACAGCCTGTTACAGATAGGAGCTTTTTTGGTTTGCTACTTTAGTAGAAACAGTTAAATAAATGAGAAAAAAANGAGAAACATTTAAATAAAGGAAAAAAAAAAAAAAAAGGCACAAAACACCAAAACAAGCAAGCAAACAAACAAAACCCCATGCTGAGGGGCTTCAACTTCTGTTGAAGACCCACTAGTACATGCCCAGTAACAAATATTCTCCTTAGATTTGGATGGTTAAGAAACCTGTCTGTAAACTAATGTCTCTTAAGGCACTGTATTATTATTTTATTTTTTTTTTTAAGGTTGTGGAGCATTTGAACTGTATCACTGGCATTACTTCACAAAGTATCTTAGAGTTTTCTTACGCAGTACTGAAACACATCGTTGGCAGTTCCACTGCAAAGCAGCGCTACAGGAACAGCGGAACAAAACCTCCAGAGAACAGAATTATGCCTCTTAAGTAGAACTATCTTCTACGGCCAGTCGCTAGCGTATCGGTAGCAAGCTGCTATGCTGCTGATAATAGTCCATCTCGTGCGATACTGCAGAGGGCACCCAACGCGGTTTGGCTTTACTTTTGGGTTTGAACACCAGGTGCTCTGTAACATTTCGTGTGTTACATGTTAATTAGAAAGCTTATCCTTTCAGGCAACGCACCGCTGCTGCCAAGGGAGGCATGCAGGAGCAAAGTAGCGTTTAGAAACGCCTCTTTTGGCACCAAAAGCTTTATTGTAAGAGCTACACCTTCTAAGTTATGAATGTAAGTTTCCTTTGAATAAAGAGAAAACTCTAAGGCTAGTCATGTTTTGAAAAGGCATTAACGTGCAGGGTATGCTGCGCGGCAATCAGTATTGCCAGAAGCATCTCGCTCGCCCAGTCATTACAAACAGGCCTGTACTTTCTTTCTCCATTTGCTGCGTTTAAAAAAATTAATTACTGTCTCAGGCAGCCTGCTGCAGCCAGGCTGCTTGTCACCACGTTCCCTCTTTGCTCGTACCCCAAGCAAGCCGGCTAGCTGACCAGTGTTGTGAAAAGCCCAGAATCCCACTGGTTTTGAAAGCGATGTGATCCGTGCGTCCATGTGAGTGCGGGGGGCTGCCGCCGCCGTGCCTGGCGTATGCCAGATGAAAGCACTCTTTGTGTAGAATAGTGTTTTATTGTTTACTCAGTGCACCTCTGTGCAGGGACAGGCTGCAGGAAGTATTACAAACAGTTTATATTGTCATAGCTAACAGTATTTTAAACAGTATCAAAGAAGTGCTGATACGACTTAGAAAATACTTTATTTCAAACCGTAGTTACTGTTTAATGACCAAGCAGAGATTCCGCGAGTTCTTCCACATTATTTCCTCTGTTCAAAACATTTTGCTTTTCTAACCTGTGTGTTAAGCCATAACAGTATCGACAAACTCACTGGTGTTTTGAAGTTCGACAGCAATTTATACGCGCATCTATGCACCCCAAAAGTACCAGTTTAGCATCTATTTAATAGCTGGGTTTTTATTCTGTTCAGCTCAGTGATATAACTTTACATATTGCTTTTCTACATACTACTTGTAATAATGGTATTTTTAATAAAGTGTCTTGTGGATTTTTGGTATTGTAAACATTTTGTACTGGTTAATATTAAGAGACATCTTAATTTGACTTTCTCCAATGAAACGCAGACACTTGCAGCTGCCAGGACGAGTTCTTTATGCGGTCACTTGTTGTAGAATTGGGATGAGACCCAGGCAAGACCCCACTTCAGGTTAGTTAACATGAACTTTAGTGCTTTTGTCCATTGCTCCTCAGAGTTAAATTGTGTTTTAATAGAGTAAGAGCCACCATTGCCACCTGTGTCTTCAATCTTCCCTTTCTCCACGTCCATCCTGCATCACACACAAAGTTTTATTAGTGCGTTACTCTTGCAAGCATCTGATCTCAATATGACGTCAAGTACTAACATTTAAACCTGACATTCATATTATTCTACGTAAGAATACTTTGTTTTTAAAGGAAATCCCACAAGGCTCAGGTCTTCACATGAAGAACGAGCTTTATATTTCAATTAAACTAAGAGCAGGCGTGGTCATCCTGCACATTACGAAGGACACCGGATGATTCCAGAGACAGGACAGTCCAGAGGTCAGTTAGCGCTACGCGGGACAGCACACGAGGTGTTAATTTGATGCGTTATATAGCAACACTCACCTGTAAGGCAAACAAAACCGAGTTTCGCCTTTTTCCACTTCCTCTTTAAATTGCTGCACGCAGTCCAGGAAAGCCACCATTGCATGATCAAACTTGTTGTCCCAGAAGAACCTCAGGCCTCCAGAGCAGTACAAGGGGAGCTCCTGGAAAAAGGGGTTCGTTTCAGGCACCCCCAGCACTCCGTTTTAGATACGGTCACTGCAGCTCTTTGGTCTTGCGCGAGGCTTAAATGGGTCAGAGGACGCTTAGAAATGGTTTGTGGCTCACAGTAAGCCTGACTTGTTTTGTGTTAAGTGCCTACCACCTGCGGGCTTGGGCTCCTAATCACCAACAATCGCCCCAAAATCATGCCACTTTCCGCGGTGTGAGGTTCAAGAGTCAACATGCTACCGGGTGGCAGAACGAGAGGCTGGATACAGGACGTGGAGTGAGACGTTACTGGTGCCTTGGGGAAGTCGGGGCAGCTAGCACCATAAATTCATAAAGAGACGAGTTTGTCTCCTGCGTCTCCCGGCGCGACCAGGGCCCTGTGGCATTCAAGGTCAATGTCTCCCATTTGTGCGGGACCTCTTACCTTCGATTTGTCCGTGAGGGACTCCAAGTACGAGTGGTTGCCGTACGGTACAAGACGGTATCTGAAAGGAGATACGATGCACAGGCAGATGAGTCTAACCGCCTTTATCCGTGTCGTAAGCGAAACGTGTATTATATTGCATATACCTTTGAAACTTCAGGCCCATTTTGTTGGCAAGGGCATGTAGCAGCAGCACAGTCTGCCCCCAGGCAGCATTGATCTCATTCCATTCCACAGGAACGCTGGGGAGACGGCCAAGTCTGAAGTTATTTATTGTGCCAAACTGACCGCTGTGCCTGCGATAAGAGGAATTATAAATAAGCGCACTGGGGCAGGAACAGCTTTGAGCGTGCTAACCAAACAAGGGCCGCCTACTAACAGGTACAGAACGCACACTGCTCCTCGGGGTTTGGGGGCTCTGGTTAAAAAGTGTAAATAAATACCAACCGCTTGTTCTCTTTTTATGACAGAGTTCATAAAAACCCCACAACCAAACCCCCAAACCACCAGCTCTGCGAAGCCTGACATCAGAGCACTGCCGGTGGTTAGCGCGGCAGGTCCCAGTTCGTTAACGGCGTCAGTGAAAGAGCCATTTCAGAGTCCACTCGGGCGCCTGCGCAGCGTAGCAAACCCCTCTTGGCTGACACTGTTGGGAGCTGTGACCGATTGCTTTGCTGTGGGTAACTACAACTCGACCAGCACCTTTCCTGTCAGGTGCAGTATTACTTAAACAGCCCTCCGTCGCAAGATTCTTAGCAAAGTGAGGCAATATTCCAGCATTTGTATTACCAGATATGAAAGGTTGCATTGAACACATTGATTTTCTTTAAATCATCCAACTGCGTTTGGGCGTAGCGCATTTGGTTGTCCACGCTTTCCAGCTCATCATCTAGCTCCAGTTGTTGCCTCTTGAATTCACAGTATTCCTTCTGATACCTTTCAATAAAAGCAAGACAAGAAATGTTAAGTGCAGGCTTTTACAGAAAAGCGATTGCTCACAGGGTAGACCAGGTTTTTTTGGTCTGGCCAACTTCAGTTTTGCAAAGAACAAGCCACTTGCGTTTGGGCATTATTTACAGGTTTCTCCACATTATAATCTCTTTTAACTGTTACCCAAAATCCCTGCCATAAATTGCACTTGTAGTTCACTCACTGAGCTTCTTCCTGCTCCAGCCGCTCTGCCTCTGCCCGGACTCTCTCGAAGTCTTCAGCCACAATCTTGCGGTTCTTCTCAACGTCCTCCAGCTCCTGAATCAGTTGCTCTTCCTCCAGTGCGAGTTCTTTCAGTTCTGTCTGCAGTTTCTCCTTATCATCCTCGTTCATTTGTTCCAGGATCTCCAGACACCTCCTAAAGGAAAGCAACAGGATTACCAACACGGGGATCCTGGGAAGCTCCCCCAGTTCCGTGACGGCCCGCGCACGCGAGCAGAGGTGCAAACAGGGACGCTGATCTCACGTGCGCCTCTCGTGAAGCCCGAGGTCTCCGCATTAATCCCGATGGGCTCACAGACTTCAGCCGGAGAAGCTGTGTACCACAGGACTCTCAAAAATAATTTTTTCATCTCATTCAGACAAAGCAAACCAAACGCTGCAGTCAGGGACATCTGTTACCGATCACAGAAAGCCGGATCGGGTTTGTGTTCTTTCCCTGAAGCACCTCGGTCTGAGGTCACCTCCGGATCACTCACTTGTAGTTCTGACACTCGTTCTCTGTGATGTTGAGCTGCGTGTCTAGTTGGTCTAGCAGGGTGTCCGTGCATTCCTCGCACAGAGGGTGATCCACATCGGTCTGCCCAGACATGATGTCAAAGAGGTCGCCGGTGACCTGCGGGAAGAGCTCACCGTTAGTTCGGCAAAGCCACGGGCGGCTGCTGGCTGGTTTTCAACGGATGGGCTCGTGCTTCTTCAATTGCAAAGCGGTTTTGGTCAAAGGTCTAAACGTTATTTAAAATAAGGCGGCTTTACTGAACTACTCACCAACAAAAACACTGGGAGGCCAGTGCTATGAGAAACCGCAGTTTGATCTTGCAGAGCATCTAGAAAAGCTGATGCTCCGTTCAAAAACTACCCAAGTTCACCAGCTCACGTCAAACTTGCCTTCAGTCTCCGGCTGAGGTTTTCCATCGTGCCGCCATCTGACGCCTCTCCGATCAGCGTGAAACTGTTGGCGCTTTCTGTTGACATCATTCTTGGAAAGAATTTTATTGAGAGCTGAGTGCCGAGGGTCTAGGGGAGCCAAGTCTAGCGCTAGACTTAAACCTGAGACTAGTTCAAGAGTCGGAAAGAAAGAACGCACAAGACGGACTTGGGGAGGGACGGGGCAGCCTGCGTTTCGGAAGAGCTCTATCGGACAGCGTTTTGCATTAA
This sequence comes from Aramus guarauna, assembly GCA_013400195.1. Lineage (NCBI taxonomy): Eukaryota > Metazoa > Chordata > Aves > Gruiformes > Aramidae > Aramus > Aramus guarauna. The sequence continues at coordinate 1,254,390 of VXBL01003988.1, read as the reverse complement.
CCCGTAGCTAATAAGCAGCGTCTTAACTACTGCGCGTTTACGTATATTGAAGCGGCTGCATCGCTGCCTGCGGAGGGGCCCAGGGGACCCCTCGGGGGAAGCTCCAGGGGGTCACACCAAACGGGCCGTCAGGGGCAAGGCTTGTCACAGGCTGACCAGGGCTCCCCCCGGCCCCGGCAGCGGGGACGCCCCGCGGGGCTCCGTTCCCCGGGCAGGTTCCCCAGGGCCGGCCCGGGCTGCCCGCAGCTGAGCCCAGAGCTGGGGCAGACCGAGGGGTGAGGGAAGGGGGGGGCGGGCGGCCGTACCTGGCCGGCGGGATGAACCTCCTGGACACGCCATCCTGCCGGTGCTCCGCGAAGGCTTCCTGCGGGGCAAGGGGACACCGTCACCGGGGACGGCGGGGGTCCCGCCGCCGCGCCCCGCCGCGCCCGACCCCTCCGTACCTCCGTCAGGGCGCCGTCCTCTTCGTGCGCGTCCCCGGGCCGGGCAGGGGCGGCGCTCAGCAGCGGGGCTGCGGGAGAGGAGGCGTCACCCGGGCCCGGGCCCTCGCCCCGACCACCC
>VXBL01003988.1:1221035-1247435 GCA_013400195.1 Aramus guarauna | reverse complement strand
TTTTTTTTTTTTTACTTTTTGATTCTTCTGCTTCCACATCTAAGAGCCATGTTGTCTCTTGCTGGTTTCCCAGGGATTTGCCCAGAGTGTGGAGGGCCACTGGCCCTTGCTATAGACTCTTCTGTTGTTGTTTGTAGTAAGTCAACTCTTAGTCTTCCCGCTAATAAATATTCAGTAACAAACCAACTGCGTTCCAGCTGCTGTCTGGGAGCAGCACTTCCCCTTGTGTTTCTTTGTATTGATTCCTTTTAATTTGTTCGGCTCTCTTTGCCAGATGAAAGTATGTAAACTTTTACCATGTCAAGAAATTAAAATAAGGTACTTGGAATTCTTTTAAGGTAGCCCCTTGTGTGTGGTACTGAGCTCTTAGGCTGTGCAGCATTAGCGTCCGTTCTGGTCCTGCCTTTCTCGCATCCAGTCGCTCCTTCCCTGTGTTCTCCTCATTCCTCTTTTTGACTGCGTTGTAAACTGCTACACGCTGCTTTGTAGGTTGTTTCTATTCCTTTAGCACTCCCGTGGTCTTGGTTTTATGTAGTCTGTTCCACCTCAGCCCAGTGTGCGGGACTTGGGCTGTCTCGGTGAAAACAGACACAAGAGATGCGTGTGGCGTTTCTCTGAGGTTGCAGCCTGCTCCGTGGCTGCTCTTGCACCTCTGCCACGCCGGTGTCCGCAGCACTGTCCCGGGACAGGCACCCGGGATGCCGCGCCTGGTACGTGTGTTCGGCGCACAGTCCATTACTCTCTTGGCTGCTCCATGCTCGTGGTACCAAAGAAACTGCCGGCCGCTGTGCAATCCCGCAGGCAAAGTGTCCTCTGCTCTCCTTGAGGGATTGTCCTTGTTCTTGTTGTGCATCTGCCGTGCCGCAGCCGGGGGTGCAGAGACTGCTCCAGTGGCACTCCTGTTCCCTGAGCATCCTGTCCCCCAGCTGTGGGGGTGCTGGACCCCTGCCCGGGGCTCGACCGCCCTGCCCGGCCCGGTGCCGCTAAGTGGGGCCCGTGCCCAGCCCCAGGAACGGCCACCACAAACCAGGGCTCCAGCCTGGACACCTCCAGCTGCTGAGAAGCAGGAGCAGCTGCTTGCAGACAGCCGGACGCTCTGTGCCACCTGCCTGCCCCACGCTGCTTCCTGCGGTGCGGAAAGTCCTGACGGTGCCCGAGCCGCTCCAGGGAAGGTGGGAGTTGAGCTGGAAATGGGTCGCTGGGAGCCGAGGCGGCTGGAGCCAGAGCTCAAAGGAAGGACTGTTGCTGGCTGGCTCGATGCGGTGCAGCGCAGGGGGTTCCTCCTTGCCACAGCCGGAAGAAACGGCTCCCAGGAGGACTGTGCCAGCGGTCCTGTGGAAGGAGGGAGCACTCAGGACCCTTGTCTTGGCGGGTGTTGGCAGGGAGCGCGGTTCATCCGCAGGAGCAGGAGAGGGTTTGCTGTCCATGCTCTTCACCCCTCGGTCTCAGTTTATCAGTTTCGAGCTTCAAAACTCTAAACGTCCAGGTCCTGCTCCCAGAAAAAAGCTCCCAGCCCCAAAAGCTCTTTCTTTCCTGAATCCTCTCTCATGGCCACATGCACAGCCCTACTGACTCTGGGGCTGCGGGCTCGTCTAGCCCCTCAAAAACTTCAGCGTAGCAGTGGTTTCTGCTTTGCTCTCCAGGAGAAGTGGCAGCATGCCGTCAGGGCTCTAATTGACAGGTTCCTGAGGCACCCCAGCTTACATGCAGTGACCGTTAAGACTTTGAGAGGAAAATAAAGGCACAGCAGTTGTGTGCAGACGCAAACGCTGCCAGAAAAGCAGCCGGCATGGGTAAGGGTCAAGCAATTTCCACCCTTCTGTTTAACGCAAGCTGACCCTATGTGACGAGAGAATGGGAGTGGGAGTTTTCCAAAGTCTGAGGTCTGGCTTGGGATATGCTTAAGACTTGCCCGTGTCAGGAGAGTTGGCAAGGAGTTTTCTGCACTGTACTCTTTACTCAGCTGTCTGGCAGTCCTGACGCCGAGTTTCCCTGAGCCAAAAGCTGTTTGTCTCTGGTTTTGGTTTCTATAAATTTCAGAGACTATTTTTTGCCACCTCTACCTTTCCGTGCGAGTGAAAACCAGCAAACTCCTCTTTTCCTTGCTTTGTTGGGGAGATGCGGGCAATTTAGTAAATAGAAGATGTATCGACGGGCCGTTCCTAAAAGCAACCGTGCAGCCAAAATAAACATCGGTAGGATATGAATTCTCCGTATTAGGTGTGGGACAGAGTGATGGGCTAATCGGTCTGGGGAGCCGAGTTGTGGGAAGAGGTATGTGCACCAAACAGGTCATAAACAAGTTATGCTGTTGTGAGACATGTAATTTTTTAAATTCTAGGTTAGCTTTAAGCTGCTTCAGGCTTCTTTTGGAGAAAGGTACGCAAGCAATTCAGTGGTACGTGCGGCCCTTAAAGATCCCCGATCGCTTTTCATCGGTAAGGGATCGGCACAGGTTTCCTGGCTCTGCGGGCTCAGTTAAATACTCCGCTTCTTGACATTTCTACTGCAGGATGGAGACGGATTCAGGGTTGTTCTGTTTATTCTGAAGTGGAGCTCGCAGAAAGCGCAGGTGGATTCTTGGGTTGTGTGTAATAGGCTTTAAAAGTCCTCAGCTTGAAAAGTACAGCAGAAACGGACGGTATTAAAGAATGCGGTGTCAGACACGGCATCCACGGCACATACGCTGTGGCGGGGCAGACGCGGCACAGAAAGCTTCGTTTGTGTCATCTGTATCCTGCAGAGCGGGGGGGGAGTGTGCTGTGGGTTGGTTTGTCATGGCGATGTCATTGCAGGTCAGGGTTTCTCTTGTTTTTTTCCAAACGCCCAACACGCACAGAACTAGGAGCGTTCCCACATTTTATTTTCAGATGTCTCCCAGACAAGCTGCTGGGTTGAGTTGTGATTTGTGGGGCAGTAAGGCCTGTGGAGTTTGTCCAGTTCTCTTAAACTACTGCTGTGCTGCTTAGAAAATGACCGTCTGTAATTGCAGCCTATGCCTTTGACTTTTAGGGACTTGGGATGCAAAACCAAGAGGCGAAGTCAAAACCGAACGATCCGCTCTTTTTTTTTTTTTTTTTTCCCCTTTTTTTTTTTTTTGTGTACTTCTTTAAGGAAATGTCAATGTGAGCACCGTGTGTGCAGCCTCAGAGGTCCGTGCAGCAGTCTGGGCTCAGCTGCGTAGGCAGGTGCCGCAGCAGAACGCTTGTTGAATTCCTGGCAGGCAGGAGGTACGTCCTGGCTCTGCTCTAAACCCGAAGTGGGGCACCAGCGCTTCCTCTCTGCGCGAAATGGATACCGTGTTCTAGGCTTACACCAGAAGGGAACTTTTTCTTTCGAGCCTAACCCCAAGTAATCTTCGAAGCCTCGTTGACTTCGCTGATGGAAAGGCTGACTCAGAAGTCACTGCCGCTTTGCTTGACTTGGGGCTGCTCCGAGGCGGCTGGTTCTGCCGCTGGAGGCCAGCTGAAAGCGGAGGAGCGCAGGGGACCCCTGAAACTGCAGCTGTTGCATCCCACGTAACCAAGGCTGTCTTCTCATCTGTCCTGCCTCTCCCTGTTGCTTGTGTCCGTGCCGCAGAGCGAGCCCTTCTTCTGGCACAGCGGCCACGTGAATTGACCGCTGTGGCTCCGCGGGCTTTGCTGGCGCAGCGGCCGGCGAGGCAGAGAAGACACGTGCTGGCACGGAGCGGGCGTGCGTGTCCCTGACCTGCGCCGCTGCAGCCTGGGCTAAGAGGCCGCCAGCGGTGGTGAGGATAATGGAGTGTGGCCTACGGCAACGTGGCCTTCTGCCTACCAGTGTGGTGAGCACAGCCGGAGGACCGCGGAGGGGCTGAGCCCCGGGCAAGAGCCGCTGCAGAGGAAGAACTGTAGGCAGTGCTGAGGCTGGGGGGGGGCTGTCTCCCACCAGGAAACTCTGACGGGATGAGGAAGAGAAGGCCAGGGTGAGGTGAGGTGAGGCTGGCAACAGGAGTGGAAATGTTGGGTTGAATCTCCAGCCCTGGTTCTCTTGGATGCCTTGTGCTTCTCAGCACCAGCTGAGGGACAGGCAGGGATTGTAGCTAAAGCCGTGCGTCTCGTCTACCCCGAGCATCTGCTGCATGGCAGGATGGAGCGCCGAGTCCCGCCGTCTGCCCACCTCGTGCTGCCAGAGGCCTTTCGGCAGTGCTGCGGGACCAGCGGCCGCTCCGGTGGGGATGGCAGAGGGCAGTTGTCACAACCTTCGGTAGAAATCCCGGAGGCGGCTGCTCAGCCTGGGCAGCGGCAGCTCGGCAGCACTGCGCCGGCTGCGCGCTTGGACGCTGCGGCTTGGGAGTGGTTTAGTCCTTGATGGAACTTCTCAGAAGCTGCGCCTCGGTTTATCTTTGAATCGGAGGCAGGGACAAAAGCTATGTGATCTCGTTTCAGTGGGATGCCGGGGGATTATTTGGTTCATAGCTGATCAGAGGCGCAAACTAAGAAGTGGTTGATTCATAGCGCGCTGGGGCCTGAATCTCATCCTGAACTACATCTCTCCGTGCCTGCCAAAGTTCTTCTACTACTACACAGATGGATGTGTTTTCAGCAAAGGCTTCCATGTGGAAGAATTTAAAAAAATAAAATAAAAAGTAACTCCAAGCTTGGAATCATGCTGCCAGGTAGAATGTTTACAAGGAAGCAGCCTGATAAACAAGGAAATTTGGTGAGTTGCAAAGAGGTGAAATTCTACAGTGTGGCAACAATTCCCGGCTTGTGAGAGCTTCACAGTGGTCCCAGCCACCTCAGGCTGACTACAGGATCTTCGTTTTTACAGGCAGCCTCAGGAAGCTAGGTTGGACCGAAAAAGTAACGGAATAATGTGAAACTTGTCTGAGTCACTGACCCTGCATCTCCACTAGTTTGTTCAGGGCACTGCTCGTGGAGGAGGACAGAGAAGGCTGCAGTTGAGAGAGGAGATCTGCCCTTACTGGTCACCACGAATTTCAGATCTCCTCCCCTAGCCTCTCCCAGTCTTTTGTACTTTCCGTGCTAATCCATCCAGTGCAGCTTAAACTGACAGAGGCAGCAGCTAGAAACCCTGCTCTGAAAGCTGCTGTGAATGCCTCAGCACCAGCAGCAGCATGCACATGAAAACCGTGCTCATCCTCCTCGTTCTGGCTTTAGCCACCATATTTGCTTTAGTCTGCGTGCTGCTGACCAGAGCAAGGACCCCCAGCGCCTGCCAGCACCAGCCCCCGGAGCAGGAGGACACCGATGATGGCCAGAGCCTGGTCTTTGCCGATCTGACGCCCGACGAGATGGTGCAAGTGGTGCGGTACCTGCAGGGAAACCTCGGGGTGCAGCTGGTTGACGCCTCGCGTGCAAAACCCTCCGACAACTGCATCGCCTCCGTCGACGTGCAGGTCCCCGCCAAGGCAGAGGTGCTGCGGTTCCTGGATGGCGGGGGGGCTCGCCCCCCCCGGGAGGCGCTGGCTGTGCTGTACTTTGGGAACCAGCCAGACCCCAACGTCACCGAGTACGTGGTGGGTCCGCTGCCAAGGCCGGTGTATCACCGGGACGTCATGGTGCAGAAGTACGGGGGGAAGGTGCCGTACCACCGCAGACCAACACTGGCTGTTGAATACAAACAGATTTCAGGGTTTTTAAAAAGCCAAGTGTTCCCCACAGCTCCATCTTTCATGCGTCAAATAATGGAGTATGATGGAGCCAGTCTGGCAGCCCTGACAGCAGCTCCCCGTGGATTCCAGTCTGGAGATCGGATCACCTGGTTCGTTTTGTTTCAGAACGTGAGCGGGTTCTTTGTGCACCCGGTGGGGCTGGAGGTGCTGGTGGACCACAGCAGCCTGGACATCTCCCGGTGGGTGGTGAGCAGGGTCTTCTACAACGGGCAGTACTACAGGGACATGGTTCAGTTGGAGAGCGCCTACGTGCAGGGTCGCATCAGCCTGGAGAAGGTGAGGAAAGCACCGCAGGATGGGGACTTCTCGTCCATGAAGCCCCGAGCACCTTCGGCCGCGCTGTTCCCTTTGCAGTACGAGCCCCAGGGTCCCCGCTACAGCGTCAGGAACAACCATGTCCTCTTCCAGGCCTGGAGCTTTGCCTTTGGGATGAGCGTGAGCCGGGGCCTGCGCCTGTTTGACATCCGACACAAGGGGGAGAGGGTTGCCTACGAAATCAGCATCCAAGAAGCGTTGTCGGTGTACGGCTCCAACTGCCCTGGAGGGATGTCCACGCGGTACATGGATGGGAGCTTTGGCATCGGGCGCTACACCTCGCCCTTGGTGCGAGGGGTGGACTGCCCGTACTCGGCCACCTACGTCGACACGCACTCCCTGTCCGAGACCCTGAGCCCCAGCAAGAAAAAGGCTTCCCTCTGCATCTTTGAGCAGAACCTGGGCTCCCCGCTCAGGCGCCACTACTCCAACTTGCAATCGCTCTACTACGGGGGGCTGGTCAACTCCGCTCTGGTCGTTCGGTCCATTGCGACCGTGGGCAACTACGACTACATCTGGGACTTCATCTTCTACCAGAATGGGGCTATCGAAGGCAAAGTCCGGGCCACGGGTTACACGAGCTCGTCCTTTCTCCACGGGGATGGTCTGAGATACGGCAATAGGGTTTGGGAGCACACGCTGGGCACGATACACACCCATTCCGTCAACTATAAAGTGGACTTGGACGTGGGAGGTAGGTCTGGGTCTTCCTTTAATGTCTGCCATTATACTGGTAAACCCCAGAGCTTTGGGGAGGATTGCCTCCTGCTCTGTAGGATCCCTAATAACCGACATCAGAACTCTGCTTTTTCACTCTCCTAACCTCTTCCTTCATTGCAAAATCATTTTTCTATGCATAAAAATCTGTCGAGGTCATGGAGTTGAAGGCAGTGTGAATTGTCTGGGAGCTCTGTCTTCAGCCCAGGGAAAGTATGAAAGGTAGCAGCTGAAAGATGTTTGTGTTTCCTTGAGGCCTCGCGCCTGGCACGGTGCGTGTTGTCGTAGGCACGGCCAGGCAGACAGGGAGACACAGCCCTGTCTGCGGGGCTGACAGCGTGAGCCCGCTCTTGTGCCTGGACCAGCATCAGGCACAGCTCCTTGTGACTTGGGAAAGTCCTTTCGGTATTTCAGCTGCTCAACGTACAGCAGAGCCGCCGGGCCGGTGCTCTGCAGGGCTGAGCCTCTGCAGCTCGATCCCCGCTCTTCTTTTGAGGAAACGCTTGTAACTTGGATCTCGAGTCTCGGGCTGCAAAGCTGCTGCGGTGAGCCAGTGAATTCCCTTGCTCCTGCACAGAGTCACGGTTTTTTGGCGGCGGATCCCTGCGGAGGGTTATTTGAGTCCAGGAGCAGCTCCTCCTGCACCGTCTGGCGGGCTGAGCAGCGAAGTGCTGGCAGCCACCCTGGGGAGGCACAAGGATGCTCAGCCTGAAAGGACAGCTTTGCTTCCCCGTAGAGGCCGTTCCAGTAGCTGCAGTCCGGGAAGGTGCAAGGGCAGCGGTGGTGCTGGGGACGCAGACCGGCAGCATTAGGTGTCTGGTATTGAAACCTGCTCCTGTAAAATGAAGGGGGGGAAAAAAAAGCCGTTTTACGTCTGCACGGGACCAAAGAGATTGCTGGGAGGTGGTGGGCGGCATCTGTACGAGCCCGAGGAGAAATGCAGCTCCAGGAACCCGTGTTGTGTCCTGGACCGTCAGGAGTAATGGCAGAGCTACGTGTGTCAAGCTGCTGACGCCGGTGCAAGTGTTCGGTCCCGGCACGTGTCCTCTCTTGTACCTGCCTGTGATGCAGTGGTTTGTGTGGCCTCGAAAGGCGCTGCTGCTGTCATTAGGGTCGAAAACGGGGCTGATACTGGTTCCCTTCCTGTAAGCAAGGCTTGAAAACATGCTAAAATACGCTTCCTGCGTGGTGGCAAGGTCATTTTCCGTGAGTGCTGTGCCCCTCAGTTCCCTGCTCTGTTTACAGCCCATGAGCCCTGGCTGCTGCAAAATGCTCTTGGAGAAGAGTTGCGTAAAATCCCAAACTTGTTCCCCTTAGCGAAGGAGGGGAGCCCCGTCCCCCGCAGCAGCTCTCGGGGCCGTGAGGGGTGCTCCAGCGGAGCCCTGCAGGATCCCCACCTCCCGAGCGCAGGGAAAGGCAAAACTGCAGCACGGCAAAAATGGGTCATGTCCCGCACAGGTTTCTTGGATCCTGATCTGAGGCGGGTGTGGGACCTGCAGGGAAAAAGGGCAATTATTCCCTGGCTGGAAGTGAGAACGAAAACATAAGTTCCTAAATTAACGTGAATTGCAAGACTGGTAAATAGATCCAGTGCCGTAGTGGTTTCAGCCCCTGCCCAGCCCCTCCTGCCTGTGCCTCAAACTGTCCCCACCAGAAGAGCGTAGAGGGGACCACGATCTCCAGAAAGCCATCCTCGGCCGTCGGTGACGTGTCGGTGACGTATCCCGCTGCCGCACGCGGGGCTGGGCGCAGTTGGAGCCAGCCTTGCAGAAGCTGGTGGCCACGCAGGAGCAGCCACCTCCCACCACGGCGGGGTGGCCCCGGTCCCCGGCTCACTGCTCCCCTCGCCAGGGAAGGTCCCACGTGTGCGGTCAGGAGTATCGAACGGTTTCCTGACGGTACCCATTTCTGTCCATGGCAGCTCTTGTCCGAGGATCGTGTCATGCTGGAGTGGGGTTGGGATGGCTGAACGGGGACAGATGTGTCCTGTTAATCGTCCTGCAGCCTCTGCTCTTCCTGGCGCAGCCGCTGCCCATCGCTTGCAGTTGCTGCCAGGTGTTCGGCGAGCGCTGCCTGTTCTTGCCCAGGGAGCTTCCTTCTGTCTCGGCCAGTCTGCCCACAGCTGGAGCCAGGCTGGAGCTGCCAGGTCCCTTCCCGCAGGGTTGGGAGGGACTTGGAGGCGACAGAGAATGGCGACAGGGAGAACAGGCACATGGAGGTGCTGGGGAGCTGGCAGGTCTCAGGCTCTTCCGGAGCCTTCAGGGGAGTGGAGCCGATCCTGGGGCACCGGGGCATGGAAGGAGTGGGGCTGGCTGAGCCTGCCCCCGCGGCATCGCTGTGCTCCCACATGAGACGAGACGGGGTATGCTGGGAGAAGCAAAGTCCCCTTGGGCAGACCAAGGCTGGGGCTCTTTGTGGTGTCACCCTGCAGCAGAGAAACCCATCAGTATCTTGGGGAGTGAGTCAGGCACCGGCTCCCTGGCTGGCTGCTTCGGTGTGTCTGGGTTGGGGAGGGAACAGGCTGAACTGGCCGGGACCTGTGATCTGCTCTCAGAGCCCCATGCATGCTCCAGGCTCCCTCCCCACCTCGCAAGTGACGCCTTTACGCCCACAGTTGGCAAATGAATTAAGAGACCGGTTTGCAGGTGAGGGACGTATTCTGGATGCTGCAGTCAAACCCTGCGCATTGTCTCTGCGCTCAGAGAGATGAACCCCAAACTTCCCTACGTTCTCCTGGTCGGGGCTGCGGTTGTAATCTTCATTCTCTCCTGCGTGCTGCTGAGCAGGGGTAGGCGATCACCCAGCTGTGAATCCCAGCCCCACATCGTGGAGAAGACGGGGTCCACGAGCCAGAGCCTGGTCTTTGCCGATCTGACGCCCGACGAGATGGTGCAAGTGGTGCGGTACCTGCAGGGAAACCTCGGGGTGCAGCTGGTTGACGCCTCGCGTGCAAAACCTTCCGAGAACTGCATCGCCTCCGTCGACGTGCAGGTCCCCGCCAAGGCAGAGGTGCTGCGGTTCCTGGATGGCGGGGGGGCTCGCCCCCCCCGGGAGGCGCTGGCTGTGCTGTACTTTGGGAACCAGCCAGACCCCAACGTCACCGAGTACGTGGTGGGTCCGCTGCCAAGGCCGGTGTATCACCGGGACGTCACGGTGCAGAAGTACGGGGGGAAGGTGCCGTACCACCGCAGACCGATGCTGGGCAGTGAGTACAAGCAGGTGGGAGCGTTCTTAGAGACGATGGCGTTTGCTGCAGCCCCGACCTTCCTGAAAGAAGTGTTTGAATACGATGGCACCAACATGGCATTCCAGACCACAGCCCCTCACGGGTTCCAGTCTGGAGACCGTAAGTCCTGGTTCATCGTGTTTCAGAATGTGAGCGGGTTCTTTGTGCACCCGGTGGGGCTGGAGGTGCTGGTGGACCACAGCAGCCTGGACATCTCCCGGTGGGCGGTGAGCAGGGTCTTCTACAATGGGCAGTACTACAGGGACATGGTTCAGTTGGAGAGTGCCTACGTGCAGGGTCGCATCAGCCTGGAGAAGGTGAGGAAAGCACCGCGGGATGGGGACTTCTCGTCCATGAAGCCCCGAGCACCTTCGGCCGCGCTGTTCCCTTTGCAGTACGAGCCCCAGGGTCCCCGCTACAGTGTCAGGAACAACCATGTCCTCTTCCAGGCCTGGAGCTTTGCCTTTGGGATGAGCGTGAGCCGGGGCCTGCGCCTGTTTGACATCCGACACAAGGGGGAGAGGGTTGCCTACGAAATCAGCATCCAAGAAGTGTTGTCGGTGTACGGCTCCAACTGCCCTGGAGGGATGTCCACGCGGTACATGGACGGGAGCTTTGGCATCGGGCGCTACACCTCGCCCTTGGTGCGAGGGGTGGACTGCCCGTACTCGGCCACCTACGTCGACACGCACTCCCTGTCCGAGACCCTGAGCCCCAGCAAGAAAAAGGCTTCCCTCTGCATCTTTGAGCAGAACCTGGGCTCCCCGCTCAGGCGCCACTACTCCAACTTGCAATCGCTCTACTACGGGGGGCTGGTCAACTCCGCTCTGGTCGTTCGGTCCATTGCGACCGTGGGCAGCCAGGACTATGTGTGGGACTTCATCTTCTACCAGAATGGGGCTATCGAAGGCAAAGTCCGGGCCACGGGTTACACGAGCTCGTCCTTTCTCCATGGGGATGGTCTGAGATACGGCAATAGGGTTTGGGAGCACACGCTGGGCACAATACGCACCCATTCCGTCAACTATAAAGTGGACTTGGACGTGGGAGGTAGGTCTGGTCTTGTCTGCCCTTTGTGCCATTCCTGAGTACTGACTCCCAAAACTTGAAATTTTTTGATCCTTACATGATTTTTTTCTTTCCGTGTGTGTGGGAGGATGGTGTGCTGACACAGAGCTACCTCCCTTCTGTTCTCAGAGCAGAGAAAAGCTGTCGTGGTGCAGGGAGAGGTTCCCCCTCTGTCCCCTGCAGTTACCCCGAGGTGCCGTACAGAGCTGTGACCTCCTGGGCTGGGTAACGCCAGCACCGACGTGTGCCCCTAATGGGAAGGGGTCCTTCCCCTCCTGCCTGGGCAGAGCAACCCAGCCCCAACCCTTCCCTGTTGGCCTTGACACCCCTGGGACTCTGCAGAATTCGGGATTTTTCCCTCTGTGCCCTGCCCCGGTCAATACTCGGAGTCGATCAAGCCGGTTTGTTGGGATGTGGTTTCCAGCTGACGTTCCTACTTCCTACAGCTTTGTCGAGCCGTTCCCACTGCTCGTGTGCAAGGAGGACCGGCAGCTGCCCTCTCCGTCGGGCTGTGAGCACAGCAGGCAGATGCCGGGCTGGTGGCCAGCTCTGAGCTCAGGGCTGTGCCGCGTTTTCCAGGGGTACCAGGGAGCCTTTGCCGACTGCAGGAGCACTGGCTGCAGTTTTCTAGGTCTTCCCCTACCATTTATACCACCAACCTGTCCTCGCACTCCTGCTGAAGTTGCATTTGCTGAATGCGCCTGTCGCCTCTTAAAATTTTCTCAATTTCTGTTTTTAATTGGGGAAACGCAAATTTAAAGACTGGTCCATGTGGGTTTAGTATGAGTTTTGAGTACTTAGGTAAAAATGGGGGGTTGCAAAACTGCAAGAACGGGGAAAAGGCAGACGAAATCAGTGTGTCACTGCTGTTGCTGGAAGGGGAGTTTTGTTCACATCAGAAAAGGGAAGAAAATGAGCATGGTGGCGGCTGCTGGGGTGGATCCTCTTCCGTGGGGCTCTGGCGCTGACCTCAATGGCAGCCCAGGGGCTCAGGCCCAAGGCGCTGGTCCAACCTTCCGGGATGGCCAGAGGTTCAGCGCTGAAACGGCCTTTACACGAGCTGGAAACTCGCATGGTGCCGAGGCGGGGGGGATTACACCATGCACTCCAGCTGGGGTGGGCAGGAGGTGCTGAGCACTGGCCCCTCTGCCAGACCCATGCTGGTGCTGGCCCTCGAGTGCCCTCAGCCAGCTCTTTGCCGTCTTCTCCCCTGGGTTTATTTGTTCTTGTGCCCCTCCTGTTGCTCCGAGCCTCTGGCTCATGACTCTTTGTGGAAAGACCTGAACTGCACAGCGCTGCTCCGGTTCTGTGATGTGCAAATGTGCTCAGAGCCCGGGCCCTTCCAGCTCACAGGATGCGTGCCGATGAGCACAAACGCAGTGCCGGGGCCATCAGGCACTTGAGTTAATTAGACTGTGCTTGCCCTGGGAAGCAAACCTGTTCTTCTGCGCTGGGACAAGGCTCCGCTCCCCTCCTGTCCCTCGCAGGGGGCGAGAGTCCCTGTGGATGGTGGCATTGCCTGGGTCAGCCAAACATACAGTCGTACGGCCGTAGATAAAGGTACACATGTACAGTTGTGCTGCTGCGGAGCTACAGAGCAGAAATGGCTCTCGTGGGCAGGAGCTGGTGCTCGGAGCCCCGGGGGGGTGGGACAGGAGGATGGGGAGAGCGAGCTGTGGCTGCAGTGATGTCCGTGGGGAGCAGGGGACTGCAGGGACACTCCTCAGTGACTTTGCTTTTCATTTCGCAGGGGTGAAAAACTCCCTGGTGGCCCATGACATGGCGTTTGAGATGACGCGGGCTCCCTGGAGCCCGGAGCAGCAGATAGAGCGGCCACGACTCACCAAGAAAGTCCTGGACACAGAGGATCAAGCTGCCTTCCGGCTCCAGTCAAAGATGCCCAGATACATCTACTTTGCGGCCAACAGCAAAAACAAGTGGGGCCACCAGCGTGGTTACAGGATCCAGATCACCAGTTTTGCTGGGGACCATGTCCCAGAAGCCAGCTCCATGGAGAGGGCCATCAGCTGGGCAAGGTCAGGCTGCTCTGACTGGGACAGCGGGTTCTCGGAGACGCGTCCAGCCTTGCCAGCTGGGGAGGCATCACATGGATGTTCCTCGATGGGGAGGCACGGGGCGGATGCTCTGCTGGGCGGGCATTACTCCGTAGGAGCAGGCTTGTGCTCTGCAGACTCTCTGGGGTGCAGGGAGACGTTCCCCCATCTCTTTTCTTGTCCTCAGGTACCAGCTGGCCGTCACCCGGCGGAAGGAGGAGGAGCCCACCAGCACCAGCATCTACAACCAGAATGACCCCTGGACACCCACTGTCGCCTTTGCCAACTTCATCAACAATGAGACCATCACCAACGAGGTGGGACGGGGACCCCGGGCTGGAGCTGTAACACCCAAGTGACCCCGCAGGACAGCGGGCTCAGCTGGGGGAGCAGCAGCCCTGGGGAACCATGAAAGCGGGTTTGAGCATCCCCTTTTCCATGTGTCTGCTTGGTGCTTTGGTCAGAGCGCATAGATCAGAGCAGGAGTTCGTTTCTCCCTATGGAGAAATGCTGCCAAAATGTCAGGAAAATCCCTGTGAGGCCAGGGCTCGGCCGCGGAGATCGGGGCGAGGGTCCTTCTGCCGGGTGGCCATTGGTGGCCATGGCGGCAGGCAGGCCTTTGGAGAAGGGAGGGGATCTTTCCCAGGAGGGGGGAGCTCAGCACGTGGGGATGCAGCCGGGCTGGTGCCCGTGGAGGTCCCGTCCGGCTCTCCCGTAACTTCCCCATGGTCCCTGCGCAGATTTCCATTGCTCCGGGCTTCTGAAATAACCGTGGTCTTGTGGCTCCTCCCTGCCTAGGACCTGGTTGCCTGGATAACCACCGGTTTCCTTCACATCCCGCACTCCGAGGATATTCCCAACACTGTGACGGTGGGAAACTCGGTCGGATTTCTCCTGAGACCCTACAACTACTATGACCTGGACCCTTCCATATACTCGCACGATGGCGTATTTTTCACCAGCGAGCAGGACTTCACGGCGTGTGACATCAACCCTATCGCATGCTTGCCCAAAACCGCCTCGTGTTTGCCAAACTTCCCCCCGTTCACCTATGATGGTTTCCAAAATATGAGCAGGCTTTAACGCCACGGGACAGTGTTAGGGGACACGGTCTGAGGCACCAGGTTGACTGTTCTGTCTCAGATTTTCATTTTTTTTTTTTAGTGAAGTTGTCTCAATTTCCATTTGTGCAGTGACTTCACTTTTTATCGTTGCTTTTAAAATAGTGCTCGTTAAAAGGGAAGCATAATCTTCCTGGCATGATGTCAGATGGGAGTCTGTGTTATCTCTGTTAATTGCTGAATGTGAGTCTGTTGCAGGAGGAAAGTGAGGAGAAAAGCCTGTTCCTCTGCTGTAGAAGCAAGCTCTGTGTAGTGCCTATCTCGGGTTAAAAAAAAAAAAAAAGAAAAAGAAAATTATTCTGGTTCAGTGCTCTCTCGAGTGTCTTGTTCTTACGACTTACAGCAGCAGCTGCTGGGGGCACGACGCTGGGTCTGCACCGTGTTTCCTGCATCCACAAACCAGCCCAGCGGCGAGGCTCTGGGCGCCTGTCCCGGCACAGGGACGGTCCAGTTGGGGGGGCAGGAGGGATGGATGGGCTGGGGAGTCCCAGGGCTCTGGGGGGGTTGAGGACCGAGGTGGGCACCGAGCTCTGTGGGTGCTCGGGGTGAGGCTGGGGACAAAGCCAGGACCCCCCTGGGCTGCAGCTCTGGGTGAAAACGAGGGGAGCGGAGGGGACTATTGCAGGGAAGGGTCTCACCATCCCTGTGCCAGCACCGGCCCCACGGGTCCCTCTGTGGGGACCAGCTGAACGTCAGCCCGGTGGGCAGCGTGTGGGCCAGCTCTGCACCGTCACAGCCCGACACCGGCCGGCTTCACGCGAGAGCCCCCCTCCCAGCTTGGGTCAGGAGCTCTGCGGCTGCTGGCAGTGCAGCGTGGCCCGTGCTGCTGCGCGTTTGCCAGGGTGCTTGGTGGACTCTGGAGCCCTCGTCCCCTCCTCGCAGCCCCATTGATGCCAGGAGGTAGCCCAGGACCAGGAGGCACCTTTGGAAGGGTGATGAGCAGCTGTCCCCTCCCTCCCGGCTGCAGGACGGGTGTCTTCCCATGCACGGGGTCGTGGGCAGCAGCGTGCGATGCTGCCGTGTCTCTGCACAGGCTGTAGAGATGTTGCTGGCAGGATGGGGCCACGGTGCTGTGCTCGGCAGTGCTCTGAGAGGAGTGTCGTCCTTGTGGTCTCTGCCGCCTGCCTGGCTGTTTGTGTCTGCAGGGTTAAGAGGAGGAGGTGCATGGAGATGCATTTATTTTCCCCAAGTGACTGGATCCGTCCTCTCCGAGGTCTGCAGCGTAGCACGTGGCATAAGAGAAGAAGGGCAAATGCAAAATCATGAAGTTTATTTAAAATTATGACCCTCTGGGGGAAGCAGAGCAAAGTTGCCTTTTATGGTTCCCAGCAAATCCTGGGCATGTCTGAGAACATCCCTCTGTTGCACCCTCCCTGCAAACTCCTCGGGGCTGTTGCCTGTTGAGGAAACAAGGGAAAAACCAAACCCAACCAAACCCAGCCCCTTCTGTCGGCGGGTTGCTGGGAGTATTCTGCAACTGGAAACCCGCCCTGCCAGAATGTGGGAGCTCTCAGTGCCTCAGCAGACATGAATGTGAAAACCGTGCTCATCCTCCTCGTTCTGGCTTTAGCCACCATATTTGCTTTAGTCTGTGTGCTGCTGACCAGAGCAAGGACCCCCAGTGCCTGCCAGCACCAGCCCCCGGAGCAGGAGGACACCGATGATGGCCAGAGCCTGGTCTTTGCCGATCTGACGCCCGACGAGATGGTGCAAGTGGTGCGGTACCTGCAGGGAAACCTCGGGGTGCAGCTGGTTGACGCCTCGCGTGCAAAACCCTCCGACAACTGCATCGCCTCCGTCGACGTGCAGGTCCCCGCCAAGGCAGAGGTGCTGCGGTTCCTGGATGGCGGGGGGGCTCGCCCCCCCCGGGAGGCCCTGGCTGTGCTGTACTTTGGGAACCAGCCAGACCCCAACGTCACCGAGTACGTGGTGGGTCCGCTGCCAAGGCCAGTGTATCACCGGGACGTCACGGTGCAGAAGTACGGGGGGAAGGTGCCGTACCACCGCAGACCTGTTACTGGCAAGGAGTACGTGGATATCAACACCCTCATCCAGCGGGAGCTGAGAAAAGCACCGCGCTTCCTCGCTGCGTGCTGCGAGTCTGACGGGACCGACCTGGCCATCCTCACAACGGCCCCACGGGGCTTCAAGTCTGGCGACCGTGCGACCTGGTTTGTCCTCTTCCACAACGTGGCCGGCACTGGCTACTATCTCTTGCCGGTGGGGCTGGAGGTGCTGGTGGAGCACAAAGACCTCCACGTCTCCCGCTGGCGGCTGCGCCAAGTCTTCTACAACGGCCGGTACTTTGCCAGTGTGGAGGATCTGGAGAGCGCGTTTACGACCGACTTGCTGGAGGTCGTCAGGATGGAGAAGCCCCAGGCTGAAGCGGTGCTGGGCTCGATGAGACCCCGTCACCCTCCCGGCTCCCCGGGGCCGCTGCAGTACGAACCCCAGGGTCCCCGGTACAGCGTCAGAGACAACTACGTCACCTTCCAGGGCTGGAGCATCACCTTCGGCATGAACCCCAACTCCGGCCCGCGCCTCTTCGACATCAGGTACCGTGGGGAGAGGATTGTCTATGAGCTGAGTCTCCAGGAAGCCTTAGCCCTGTACGGCTCCAACTGCCCCGGGGGCATGTCGACCCGCTACCTCGACGGGAGCTTCGGCATCGGCAGGTTTGCCTACGAGCTTGTCCGGGGCCTTGACTGCCCCTACACAGCGACCTATGTGGACCGGCACTACCTGGTGGAGTCAGACACCCCCAAAACCAACCAAAACTCGCTCTGCATTTTTGAGCACGACGCTGCCGTCCCTCTGCGGCGCCACTTCTCTGACTTGCAGTCCTTGTACTACGGCGGGCTGCGGAAAAACACGCTGGTCATCCGTGCCATCTCTACTCTCATCAACTACGACTACATCTGGGACTTTATGTTCCACGGCAGCGGGGCCATGGAGGTCCGGGTGCATGCCACCGGCTACATCAGCTCCTCCTTCTTCCACGGCCGAGGCACCGACTACGGCAACAGGGTTGGGCCCCACACGCTGGGGACAATGCACCTCCACCACATCCACTACAAGGTGGATCTGGATGTCGCTGGTAAGTTTGGGCACTTTTGTGCACGGCCGTGGTTCATAGAATCATAGAATCATAGAATCATAGAATCATCTAGGTTGGAAAAGACCTTTAAGATCATCAAGTCCAACTGCTAACCTATCTTTGCCATCCCACCACTAAACCATGTCCTTAAGCACCTCATCTGTCCTTCTTTTAAATACCTCCAGGGACGGGGACTCAACCACCTCCCTGGGCAGCCCATCCCAGAGCCTGACAACCCTTTCTGTGAAGAAGTTAAAGTTCAGTGTGGGCTGCGGCTCTGCCCAGGGTGCGGACCTTGAGAGGGTTTTGCCTTCTGCTTCACAGGGCAGCTGAACTCCCTGGAGACCCAGGACATGGGATACCAGCTCATGAAAGACCCCTGGAGCATGCAGAACACCATCGAGCGGCTGTACCTCCGCAGGAAGAGGCTGGAGAGGGAGGACGAGGCAGCGTTTCCGCTCAACTCCCCCATGCCCCGCTACGTCTCCTTTGCCAGCCCCAAGCCCAACAAGTGGGGGCATCCGCGCAGCTACCGTGTCCAGATCACCAGCTTCGCCGGGGAGCACCTGCCCACCAGCAGCTCCATGGAGAGGTCCATCAGCTGGGGCAGGTGGGTGCCAGGGCTGGGTTGTGCGTAGCCCCCAGCCCCTCTTCTCCCACCCTGCCTCTGCCATCCCTGGCTGCTCCTGCCTCCCGGAGGAGGGGGGGGCTGCTGCCTCCCAGCAAGCCTGTGCTTGCCGGGAAGGGTTAAGCAGCGACCATGCATATTTTTTGGCTCTGAAAAATTCCCTCGAAAAGTTGCTCAATGACATCTGTTCATAGTAGTTCACAGGCAGGAATCTGACCCCAGATAAGATTAATTTAGAGCAATCACATGTGGTTTTTTCCCTGTGAGGACAACCAGGCTGTAGGACAAACTCCCAGGGGAAGCACTGGCATCCCCAGGTCTTGACATCTTCACATGAGGACAGAATGTCTTCTGGAAAATGCTTGGGATAGACGGAGAACCGGCTCACTGCCAGGGCGAAATTTAACAGCTTGTGTTCTGGGGGGGGCTGTAGGAGTTAAAGATGACTGTGGCTGAAGTGAGCGCGTTGGGCAGTGGGCAGCAGCGTCTGTGCCTGGACGCATTCGTGTTTCCCGGCTGTGCTGGAGCAGCCACCGGCAGCGAGCGATCCCCCACCAGCCCAAAGGTGCCGGGGCTGCTGCCTGTTGCTGCCACGCTTGTCCCTACCAGCCCTTTCCCTCCCTGACTCAGGACCGACCAGGTCCCCCGGCACGTGCCAAGGATGCATCCAGCCCCGGTTTGCTGGCGTGTCCCCAGGCGGCGATGCCGCAGTTGCCCTGCCCTGCGCTGGCAACACGGACGAGCCCCTCTGCTCCCTGTGCCGGCAGGTACCAGCTGGCCGTCACCCGGCGGAAGGAGGAGGAGCCCACCAGCACCAGCATCTACAACCAGAACGACCCCTGGACACCTACCGTTGCCTTCGCCGACTTCATTGACAACGACACCATCACCAACGAGGTGAGCCCGTGACCCTGGGTGGAGGGGAGCTGAGCACCACAGGTGCTGCCCTGGCCACAGGTTTCATCCATCCCGTGGCCAAAACGGGTGGCTGCTGGGCTGGGAGGGTCCTGCTCAGCCTGACAGGGTGCCTGGCTCCCCTCTTGCCCAGGACCTGGTCGCTTGGATTTCTGTGGGGTTCCTGCATGTCCCCCATGCCGAAGACGTCCCCAATACAGTGACGGTGGGGAACGGTGTCGGCTTTTTCCTGAGGCCCTACAACTACTTCGATGAAGACCCTTCCGTGGACTCGCCCGACAGCATCTACTTCAGCGGGGAGCAGGATGCTGGGGCGTGCGGGTCCAACCCCCTCGCCTGCCTGCCCTCCACGGCCGCCTGTGCCCCCCACCTGCCCCCCTTCCACTACGGGGGGTTCCTCAACCTCAGCCTGGCTCCGCCGCCCGGCGGGCTCTGATGGGGATGGGGCAGTCGCTGACCCCATCCCCGCCGGTGCGGGTGGTCCGTGTCCGGCTGTCGGGCACGTCCTTGGAGGGGGTCTGCCGCAGCACCAGGACCTGCCCTCCCCATCCCTGGGATATCGCGTGCTTAGGGTCAGGTTTTCGGAGGAGCTCAGCTCTCGTTTCAGCACCTCAACGCTGCCAAGAGTGGACTCAGAACCCCTGAAAAAAAAGCCCCTGGGACTGATTTTTGGAGACTGCATCCAGGAGGCCACTCAAAGGACTTGTGGGGCGCCCACGGCTGCTCTCCTGCTCTGGGACTGGGGTTCCTGCCGCCTCACCGAGGTAGGTGGGTGTATGCAGGGCGATGGCATCAGCCAGGGCTGGGCACTGCACCAAGCCGCAGCTCCCCTCGGAGCCGTGGACCTTGCCAAGCTTTTGCCCAGGGTGGTGGGAGTGGGCAGCGTGGTGGCCACTGTGGCCCGGCCACAGCCCAGGGCAGTTGGGCTGGAGGGAGCCAGCAGCTTCAGGATGCCTGAAACGTCCACCCCGGCCCCAGAGCTGCCGGGCCTGGGTAACGCTGAGCTCTGGCTGCTGCAGCGGTGCCAAACTCTGGGGACGGGGACAGGGACAACGCGCTGGGCTGCACCAGGAGCATGCTGCAGGATGGGCACTGCCCGGGCTGAGCTGCCCCATGTCCGCCCTCTCCAATAAACGGGCACTCTGGTGCTTTTTCTGACCAAACTTTTGCATAGCTCATGGCTGTTGCATCTCCTGCGGCTGGTGGCCAGAGCGCCCGGCACCGCTGACGCTGCAGGTGCTGGTGCCGTGTAATGGATGGTCCTGGCTCAGCCCTGCGACGCTTGTGGGGGTCCAAGGGCCGTGGGGCTGGTACAGCGCCCAGCACGGCTGCGTGAGCGTGCACTGGCCGTGCTCTTGGACCCCGGGTGCTGGCAGGAGGCTCCAGCCAGGGAATATGGGACAAACAAGGGAGTTAATGTGTAACGGCTGTTCCGAGCCACATTAATCGGTTCTGGCCTTGGCTGCTGCCCGGCACGCTCAGCCCCTGCCGGCGTGGGGACCCTTGCTCCGGTGCTCCCGGCTGCGTGCACAGCCCCGGGCTGCGGGATCCCTGCGGAGCCCATCCCCGCTGCGCCAGGCTGGGCTGGGGACACCGAGGGGCTCCATGAGGGTGGTTCAGTTCCAGCCCCGTGGCCCGGCCCTGGCACGTGGCCGCAGGTGCCAAGCGCTGACCAATGTGTCCCTGGGGGCATGGTGGGCGTCCATCCCCTCTGACCCCTTGCTGTGGGAGCTGGGTCTGCCCAGGACCACGCTGTGATGGGCTCAAGAAGCCCTCACGGCAGCGGCGCATCCCCCCAGGAGCCGGCTCGGCTTGCGGCAGCGCAGGGAAGGGATGTTGGGCAGGAGCGGGCAGCTCGGGGGCCTGGCTGCGTGCGAGGCTGCTGCTGGTCCCTGGGTGCCCCGGGGTGACAGCGGGGACCGTGCCCCAGAGGCACCTCCCAGGGCTCGGGGGGAGCAGGTTGGATGCTCCCTGCAAAGGGAAGGTCGCAGCCGGCCGGCTCCCGGCTCGCCCTCTGCGTGCCCGTGTGTTTGCGAGCGCTGCCTGGACTCTGCCCACGTGCTGACGCAGGCGAGATCAGACGCGCTCCCGTGCTGGCAGTGACCTGACTTGCTGCCCAGCCCCAGACCTTGCAAGCAGGCTGGGAACTTTCTGGATGAAACATTGGCACCGCATGCGGCACATTACATTACAGCACCCGCGTGCGCTGCGCTGCCCGTAGCTGCATCCGGTGCCTTGGGAATCGCAGGGACACCGTGTCCCAAAGCCAGCCGCTGCCGCTGCAGGGCTGACGGCTGATCTCGGGCTCATTGCGCACAGACCTCAGTGCAGAAATAAAGCACCCTCAGCCTGGCCCCGTTCCTAACCCCAGGAAAGCCACCCCAGGCAGTTGGAAAACCACATCCCTGGCCAGCGGTGCTGCCAGCGCGGCTGCCCGGTGCAGGGGATGAGCTGGAGCCTGGCACGGCGCTCCCAGAGCCGGCCACCAAACCGACCAGGATGCAAAACCCCGCGATGCCCAGGAGGTCCCGTGCCGTGCTGGCCTCTGCCGAGCTGGGAGGGAGGAGGTGGCTGCTCCGGTCCCGTTTCCTGGCCTCTCCCTGCTGCGGCCCCAATTTTCCTGCAGTGACTTTTTCCAAGCGGCCTGGAGCGTGCTAGTCCCCATCCCCCAGCACCTTTTGCCCCCGTTTTCTCCTGTGAAATCTCTCAGGGAGAATTTATTGCTGACTGGTTAAAAATATTTTTGATATGAAAGCCAAGTCTGCTGCATTCCTTCACGTTGGCTAAAGCCACTCTCGGTTGAGGACCCTGGAATGAGCTGTTGGGGAATTTGTTTTGCAAGAGTAATTCTATTTTGGTGCAAACTTCTGCTTTGTTGTTTTTTGGGGTTTTTTTTTTTGTAGGTTGGGAGATCAATCCGGGGGCCGGGACGCCTGGGTCCATCTTCCCTGGGCGCAGCGCGGCCGGGCTGGGGGGGACAGGGATGAGCAGCCCTAGGCAGGGACATGCCTGCGGCTGGGGCTGCTCCTGCGGCGTTTGCACCACTTCTTCTCCTTCACGTGCATTTTCCCATTCGCTGAGGGCAGCTGGGAAACTGGTGCTCAGCAGGACTGGCGTGAGCCCCCACAGACCCGGCCGCCCCGGGGCTCCCCCAGTCCCGCTCCCCAGCACAGCGAGGCCGCTCCAGCCACGCTCTGTTGCCGGGGATGGGGTTGGATCAGGCGAAGGATCCTGAGTGCAGGGTCAGGCTTTGGCTGTGCCCACGGTTCCCCTTGCCCAGGAGCATCAGCCCCGGTGCTGAGTGAGGATGCCGGGAGGGATCCCGGCTGCCGCAGCCCATGGGGCAGCTCCTGGGGAGGGAGGACAGGCTGCCCGCAGACCCCGCCGTGGCTCATCAGATCTGCACATCTGCCCCGGCAGCCCCAGCCTTGCACCGTGAAATGGGAGGCGGATCTCTAATCACCCAACAACCCTCGGAGCACGGGCATTTCCAAATGCAATCCCTCCTCCTCAGCCTGGCAGGTCCAAGGGCAGTCCGTGCCGGTATTCCAGGGAGGAAGGTTTGCTGTGGTTTTGCCTTCCAGACCCCCGTGGCTCCCTGGGCTACCTGCAGACAAGGGGCAGGATGCTGCCCATGGCCCCTGCTGCGCAGAGCCGGCTGTTTGCAGGCAGGACTCGGCGCTGGACACGACCTCTGCCTGCTCAGCACCGTGGCAAACAGCACAGGGGTAGCGGTTCAAGGATCTTGACCTGAACTTTCTCGAGGAGGGAGATAAATGATGCATTTTCACTGGCTGCTAATCATTAACACCTCGTTGCCTGTTCCCCCACGCACGGGCAGCTGCCTGTTTTGCTGCGGCGGGTTCTGGCCGGGCACCCCGCGCTGCTGCCGCAGGGCTGTGCACCAGCAGCCGTGATGGCTGGCCGGAGCTGGGCCAGGAGGTTTGTCCTGCCAGGCTGACCCTGTGTCCTCAGGCTCCTGGAAATAGCTCTCCGCGTTACTCATTCACCGTTACCTCCCAGGGAGGAACAGGACGATAAAGCTGCGGTGCCGGCGCTGCTGCTGGCGACAGCACGGCGTGGCCGGGGCGGGGAAAGGCCACGGGCAGGGACCTGGCACCGGTGGGACGAGCGATGTGTTCGGCTCCGTCCCCGCAGCCGGGGTCTGACGGGGCAGTTTTGTGCAGGAGGGGGTTAACCCTCATTTGCAAAGGTCCTTTAACCCTACACCAGAGATCAGAAAAAACCGTCGCTGGCAGCCAGGAGCTCCCCAAGGCTCCCTGTCTGAGGCTGCGGGGAGCTCCAGGAACAGCTTGGAAAGTTTCCCATTACGCAGAGCCTCGGTTAAATCAGCCTGGCGAAGGCCACGGCAGCAAGATGGTTTTTTTCATCAGCTGGAGGTTTCAGCAGACGTGGGGATGGTGGGCAGCATGCCCCCCGCACCACGCGTGACCCAGTTCCACGCTCCCGGGCATCCCTGCGACTCTCCGGTGGTGCTTGG
Organism: Aramus guarauna; assembly: GCA_013400195.1. Classification (NCBI taxonomy): domain Eukaryota; kingdom Metazoa; phylum Chordata; class Aves; order Gruiformes; family Aramidae; genus Aramus; species Aramus guarauna. The sequence goes on along the minus strand of VXBL01003988.1, from coordinate 1,224,137 downwards.
GGTGACGGATGGCAGAGGGATGGGAGAAACATCCCAGCCCGGGGCTGGGGGGCTGTGCGGTGCTGTTCACGCAGGGTGCAGGCGCTCGGCTCTCCTCCCGGATAACGGAGCAGCCGCTGGGTTCGGAAGGAGCAGCTGAGCTGTCGTACTGGGCGGCAGGAGGAGCAGAGGCTGCAGGATCCCCCCGAGTGAAGCAGCCGCCTGCGCTCTGCAGGTTGGGGAGGGTGGGGAAGGGTTAAGGTGCTGGGGCCGGGGCACCCCGTGCTCCTCGTGGTTCCATGCGCCCTCGAAACCTGTTTTTCCCTTTTACGTAAGTTGTTCCAAACATGTTTGTAACAACCCCCCGGTGATGCACCTTTGGCAAAAGTGGTTTTAGGTCCAAAGATCAGTGCTGGGACAAGCGACCTGCCCGCGGCAAACAAGAGCCCGCAGAGTATAAAACCCCGGCGGCGCGGCGGAGTGCGGAACAGCCTGAGCCGCGCCGAGGGGCTGCGGCTGCGGAGGAGATGGAGGCCAACATGAACCTCCTGCACGATGCGGGCATCCAGGCGACACGCTGGCTGCAGGACCACTTCCAGGGTTCCCAGGACTGGTTTCTCTTCATCTCCTTCGCTGCCGACCTCAGGAACGCTTTCTTTGTCCTCTTCCCTATCTGGTTCCACGTCAGCGAGTCAGTGGGAGTCAGGCTCATCTGGGTGGCCGTGATCGGCGACTGGCTCAACCTTGTCTTCAAGTGGTGAGTGGCCCCGTGCCATGGCTGCCTCCGGGCACGTTGGCACAGCTGGGCTAACGCGGGCCAGATGTGCGCTCTCAGCCTTGACACTGGTGTAAAACAAAGACCAGAGTTCGTCCCTCAGCCTGGCGCGGTGGTAACGGTTGCTCCTTCCCAAGCCGCGCAGCAAAGGCTCTCCCCCCATCCCAGAAACCAGGCAGAGAGATCGAGCCTCCTGCAAACAGACCCCTTTGCCGTCAGATGGGGCCGCGGTTCCGCGCGGGGGCTGCACAGAGCCCCTCGCCAAAGGGGGTGCACAGGGTGGCCTGGCACAGCTCTGCCATGCGAGATAAGGGCTTGGTGCTGCCCCAACCTTTTAGGTGTTTCCCATGGATAAGCCACAGGACACTGATCTCCCCTTCCTTTCCACGACGGGTAACACTGGCATCACGGACGAGGGATCCAGCCACCGCTCCAGGCATGGGACGGCCTCGTTGGCAGCATCAGTTGTACCATGGCGCTGATCCGCCCTGGCATCACGGCCCGGCGGGGTTCGGTGCCAGCCGGTAGCCATGGGTGCCGTCCCTGCGCGTGGTGGGTGGTGGACCAGTGCGGTGCTGCTGTGTTTCGGCATCCCAAGGTCTGGGGGCTGTGTGCACCCACATGCACGGGCTGCGCCCCATGTCCCCGGCAGTGTGGTCAGGGGGGTGTGCTGGCTGCTCAGCTCTGCGCCTGCTCCGCAGCTCAAATCCCCTGGGATGCTCAGGCTGCCTGCATGTGTGACAGGGACGGGTGGCCTCTGATGCCACCATGAGACAGCTGCTCTTGGCCTGAAAAAGACTTGGAGAGAGCAGACATCGCTCCTCTTTCTCAGCGGGTTGACTTGCTGCTAGGAAGTTCTGGCTCTTCCCCTCCAGGGGCTGGGGACACAGGCAGGGTCGGCTGGATGCTGCATCTGTCGGGATGCCCTGGACCGCTCTGGGGTCCTTTCCCTCTTCTAGCTCCCAGGCCAGAGCTGAAACTGCGGCCGTGCCTGGGACTCCTACAGCCCCCGTTCTCCTTTCTTTTCAGGATCCTGTTTGGGGAGAGACCGTACTGGTGGGTCCATGAGACGGACTATTACAGCAACACTTCTGCCCCAGAGATCCAGCAGTTCCCGCTCACCTGTGAGACTGGCCCTGGTAGGGTCCCCCGGCCCCAGAAGGGTCCCCCGGCCCCAGAAGGGGCAGTGGGCGCTCGCCCAGGGGCATCTGCACACGCATCTCCCCGCTCCGGATCTCGGTCCCTGCAGGGAGCGGGGTGCTGGCATGGCCGCGGCTGGCAGCCGGCCGGCGGCACACAACCCCAGCTAGCTCTTGAGAGAGGGCCGCTATCGCCGAGCTGCGGCGTTGGCCCCTGCTGCGCTCCCGGGGCCGCCATCTGCGCCTGCAGCGGGTGGAGGCAGGGCAGCCCCTGCTCAGAGCAGACCTTGACCCTCAGCGCGGACGTGGCAGTTCGGCACAAACCTCTGCCCGTGCTCAGCCGCAGCCTTGGCCCGTGCCGGAGCCGTGCTCTGCCCTCCAGCCCCCAAAGTGGGCAGGCACTCTGTGGGGAAGGGGCTTGCCTGGTTCTGGAGCAGCTCCGCGTGTCCTTGGCGCACGGGAGCGGGGCGAGGGCTGCAGGCGTGCTCCGTCTGAGCTGTCGGGGCGGTCACTGCCCTCTGCCTGGTCTTGCCGGGCAGATGGGCTGCGGAGCCGGAGCCCTGCTCCCACACTGCCCCTGCTCTGCTGTCCCCTGCTCCAGCCTTGCTGGGCACCTGCCGTAGAGATGGCACCGCGTCCGCCGGGGGACAAGTGCCGTGCCGCCCGCTGTTGCCCGGAACCCCCCCGGGCACGAGATGGGGGTCTGACCTGGGGCTCTTTTCTCGCCCAGGGAGCCCCTCCGGCCACGCCATGGGCGCAGCAGGCGTGTACTACGTCATGGTGACGGCCCTCCTCTCCACAGCCACGGGGAAGAAGCAGTCGAGGACGCTCAAATACTGGTAAGCCGTGCGCCAAAAACCACCCGTGCTGGGCAGAGGCTGCTCCAGAGCTGACGGGCGCGCAGCCAAGGCACAAGGCTGTGGGCAGACGGACGGGCCGTGGCACCTCAGGTGGGGTGTGCACGAGGACGGGGTCGGCAGGCAGCCGGGCACTGCTCGGGGTACGCGACGGCAGCACCCCGGGCAGTGTGAGCTGGCCCTGGCACCGACATGGCCGCCCGCCCCTCGCAGGGTGCTGTGGACGGTGCTTTGGACGGGGTTCTGGATAGTTCAGGTCTGCGTCTGCCTGTCCCGAGTCTTCATTGCCGCCCATTTCCCCCATCAGGTCATCGCGGGGGTCATCTCAGGTGAGTGCATCGGACCCCCCCCC
>VXBL01003988.1:1182984-1197529 GCA_013400195.1 Aramus guarauna | reverse complement strand
GGCCGACAAGCTGACCATCCACTTCCTGCGCTCCCGCAACGGCGGCGGGGAGATCGCGGACGTCCAGGTGCTGCCCGGGCCCCAGGCCTACGCCCTCATCACCTTCGAGGCGCTGGAAGGTAACGGCCCTGGACACCCGCCGAGGGCCGCTTCCCCCTGCGGCCTGGCCCCTGGGCTCTGCCCGCGCCCCAGCACCCATCCCCGTCCCCCCCGGCCCTCCTGCCCCGTGTTCCTGTGTGCTCAGGGCACGGACGGGGCTCCCGCTTCCCCGGCACCGGGCTGGGCTGACGCGGGCGGCCGCTGGTTTTTCCCATCCAGTGGCCCAGAGGATCTTGAAGGCGAAGAATCACGTGTTGTCGATCGGAGGGAAGAAATACCCGCTGGAAGTGACGGCGCACGTCGTGGAGCTGAGCCCCAACGAGGTAGCGAGGAGCAGGCAGCTCCTGCCCACGCGTCCATGACACCCCCAGACCTGCTCTGTGCCTGGCAGGCGCTCAGGAAGGGAGACCTCGCTTTCTCCTTTGATCTTAATTAGACTTAAAGCAAATCCATTTTTATTCATATTCAAATGACAATTTTTTTTTTCCTGTGCTAATAACACAGGGACAGCCAGGCAGGCTGTGAGCTCGGTTGTTTGGTATTTGTGCCTGTCAAAGCAAAGAAGAATAGTCAGAGCGGAGGGAAGGGGCACTTTTCCCCAGCCCATCTGGTGACACACGAGGGATTCTGTTAATGCCTCTGCTGTGTCATTAGCTGGACACCGTGTCATTAGCTGGACACGCACAATGTATTTTTCCTCTCTCCTTCTCGGGGGAGCTTAGGAGACAGACGTGCTGGTGTCTAGGAGGCACTGGAGGGTTCTTGCCTCTTCCTCCAGTTTCAGGAGAGCATGACAGTAGTCATGTCTCTCATGTTTTCATGTCAGAGCACCAAAAACAAGGGCACGGGAGTTAGCCTGGCGTTGCAGACCTTTCTGCAAGCCTGTGGTACCTGACTGCTTGAAAATCTGCAGCTGAAGCTCTAGGAGCACAAAAGAGCAACTGCATTTCAGATGCAGAATGGATGATGGTTTTCTTGGGTTTGGGCTGTTTGCAGAGCTCCCAGCATGCAGAAGTGGGGCCGCATCTCTGTGCGATTTGCCCCTCGCATTCCTTGTTTGCAGAAAGCTTTTGACTGTGGGTACAAGGTCCAAGAGTTGCTTGGGCTGGCCGGGTCTTTCAGTCCTGCCTGTGTTACCCTCCCATCTAATTTGAAAGTGTGATGCTGTGAGACAGAGGTGGTGGATCACGTCGTCCCTTCTGTCATAATAACGTGGGGCTGTGGCAAACGTCAGGTGCGTTTGCCTCCCTCTGTACGTTAGAGGGGGATTATTTTGGGTCCTTGCTCTCTCAGTCCCTTGCTGTCCACTTGCAGATCTTCATACGTGCTTGGATGATAGTTGACTATGGCAAGCTTCCTGCTGGCAAATCCCTCCTGAGGAACTTGCATAAAGGCTACAGCAACGTGCAGTTGAACTTCGACTCCAAGAACACACACTGCGTAGTCAAAGGACCGTTCACCGAGCTGCAGGCCTTCAGCAGAGACCTGCTGGGCAGCCTGAACCTCAAGAGCCAAGCCCTTGGAGGGATCCTCCTGCCAGGTTCCAGCCATGTGGCCAAAGAGACCGGAGTGCGTGATCACCAGCAAGTGCCTGACTCCACCAAGTCAGCACAAGAGACTGCAAAGCTGCCGAATTGGGACCAGCTGTGTGAAAAGGCAGCTCAAGTCCCAACACCTCGGGGCCCAGTGGATGGGGAAGGTGTGGAGCAGCTGGAGGACTTTTCCCTTGTGATGGACTCTGACATTTACTTGTACATGCAGAGGTTCTGTGCTGCCGAGTACCAAGGTGTGCTACGCCAGCATCGTGTGGATGTGGTGGATGTTAGCAGCGATGGCATCGCCATACTGTACCTCCAACCATCTGCAGGTATGTCTGGCGATATGGACACCTTGTGGCAGGCCCGTGTGGCCCTGCAGCGGCTTTACCAGCAGCTGGAGGTGAGCTTGCGCAAGGAGAAGATTGCCAAGGGAGGACTGGATATGGACAGCCAGGCACTTGGGGTTCTGACATGTGAGCTGCAGAAACTGTATCCCCAGTTGCTCTGCCATGAGGATGAGAAGCAGCTTTATCTTATCGGAAACCTCGTTGATGTCTCCCAGGCCAAGCAGTACCTTCAAGATTCCAGCACCAGAAGAGGTGCCGCACGCACGGTTGGCATGCTCAGCAGCTCCCTGGCCTCACGCCCAGCAACCTCCTGCACCACAGAGGCTGCACTGCACAAGCCCAAAGCACCTGTGGACACCTCGACCTCAGGGATCAGCCCAGGCAGGCTGGAGCTGAAAAGTGAGCTCAAGCTAGCTGCCAGCTTCGGCGCTCTGAAAGCTGACAGGTCTCAGGCCAGCCGGGGCCCCCCGCTGAATCAGGACTCTCCACCGGTGGGACAGGCGCAGCTTTCTGGAAAGCACTTACCAGAGACAGGTGCTCTAGGTCCAAGTGACCCAACAGCACAGGCCCAGCAGTACCAGCCTCATGTCTCTACCACAGATGCAGTTTTGGGGTCAGCAGCAGATTCTCAGCAGAAAGACCCCAAAGAACGGGACCATGTGAAAGAAGGTGCCAAGCTTACAAGGCACAAGGCTCTGTCTCCCTTGGGGGACAAAGACAACAGCGCTTGGCAGCATCCTGGGGACTCTAAAGGCTCAGGTCCCATCAAGCACCACCCCCTCGCTAGCACGTCTAGTACCCTTGATGTGACGAGGACCTCTTCTGCTTCAGACTCTAAACCCTCTGAATCCCGGCTTCTGCTGCGACGTTCCAACAGCTTCTCGCTGCCGAGGTCAAAGGAAAGCGACAAGCCCCGAGACGCCGGCAGGGCGGGCGGTGGAGGCAGTACGGTGAGTGAAGAGATGAGCCTGGACTCTCTGCAGTGGTCCTACCTGAAAGATGTTTGCCGCTTTGCTATCGATGAACTGGGCAGGGATGGAGGCGTGCAGATCTCAGAGCATCATACTGGGGACGGCACTGTGCTGACGCTACAGGCGGCGGACAGGAGCAAGCTTTTCCAGGCTAAATGGAAGGTGGAAGCTCTTGTGCAGAAGTGTCCTGACCTCGTGTGTCAGAGTATGAGCTACTCGGAGCTCGCTGTAGATGGTCCAGATGACAGTGCCCTGAGTGAACTGTGCAGCCTCTTGCGAGGAAACTCCCTCCAGGTTGGAGTCAGCAAAGACAAGTACAAGCTGTATCTTGTCTGCCCCAAGGAGATGCTGCCAGGAGTGACTGAGGCCTTCCACACGTTTTCTTCCAGGAGGCTCCGTGCCCTGAAGTCTTCATCCCTGTCCCCAGAACCAGAGAGTACAGGGCACTCAAGCGTCATACAGCCGAGCAGAAGCCAGGACACGGTGCCAGGGGCAGCCCTTCCCAGCAGTCTGGAATCCCTACAGATGGGCCTGCAGCACCTCAACATCAGTGATAAAGCAGATCACGCAGATGCGCTCAGGGCTGTACGGCTGCCAGAGGCTGAGGACAAGAGGTCCCCCAGTCCTTGGAGGTTCCAGCAGGCACGAGCACAGGAGGAGGCCGACGACCATGTTGATGCTGGGGCTGTGCAAGGAGGTAGCAGCCTTCTCAGCCCTAGTGTAGTGGATAAGCCAAGTCCGGCTGGTCTGAAGGAGTCCCAGGAACAGCCGAAGACAAAACTGTCTGTGGGGGAGCCTGACATTGCACGGCTAAAGCAGGTTTTGCCAGACAGATTCCAGTTTGCAAGAGACAAGAGCAGAGGAGGCCACCATGAAGCAATGGGGCAGCTGTGGTCAGCGGTTCCTGCAGCAGATGGTGCTCCTCACTCCCTGCCCACCTTGCTGTACAGGACGATGGCTGCTGAGCCGCCTGAGGCTGCAGCCCAACAGTCACCTGCAGCAGAGCCCAGGGGCCAGGAACAGGCCCTGGTCCCAACGGACAGGAGCAACGAGCAGGAGGAACCTGACCTCTCCTCACAGCAGACAAGAGGTCCTGGCCTTGGACAGGAAAGCGACAAGACCCCTGTGGGCAGGTGTGATGCTTGTCAGGGCTCAGGGGTGACGTGCCAGGCCCCCTGCGGTCATGCCTTGTGCAGGACATGTTTTGCAGCAGACAGTACGCAGCCAGCTTGCTGCAACTCCTCCTTGGTTGCCCTGAGCTGCAACATCTTTGGGACATTCAAGATCTCCTCCCTGTCTCAGAATCTGCCTGGCTACTATCGAGACCCAACGCTCCAGGTTGCCTACAGCATCCCTGATGGGCTGCAAGGGGTAGGTACCCACCACGGGGGCTTCCCATCCCGCTGCAGGACATGTAATGGGGCCTGTCAGTGGGGCCAGGGGGACGTACAGCGGGGTGGGGGAGGCTTCAGCCCCATGCCCCACATGCAGAGCAGCAGAGGTACTGCCCTGTGGCAGGCAAAAAAGCTCCACACCGGGTTTGGGAGCAGCTTGCTGCTTTTGAAGAGTGTGTGACCTCTGGTTTTAGTTCAAAGCGAGTAGCAGCCCATGGGGCCACAGTCATGTCTCTATTTTCAAGCTGGACAGAATCTCAGAAGCCAGCCAGCACTCAGGTTGTTGTTTCAAATGCTTTCTTCTTGTTCTAAGGTTGGTGACCCCCGCCCAGGACAGCCTTACAAAGGAGGGGATTTCTATGCCTTCCTGCCTGACAACAAGGACGGGCGGAAGATAGCAATGCTGCTGAAGAAAGCATTTGAGCGTAGGTTGACATTCCAGATCAAGTCCTGCAATGGAGAGGAAAGAGTGACATGGGGCTTTATCCCACACAAAACCTCATGGGATGGAGGCAAAGCCAGGTATGGCCCAGCTCATCCCAAATTTCCAGGCCTTTTTTTTTTTTTTTTAGCAATCGGAAGAGGAGAACCATGGGCTCCACTCAACAAATCCTGGCATGGGTGGCTCTCCCGGGCTCCCACAATGGCAGAGTTGATGCTTCCCTTTGCTTTAGCTCACAGAGCAGCTGTGGTGTGGCAGCCCACCTCTGGCACCCTCCAGCTGGAGCTAAAGCCCTTGCCTATCACATAGCCCTAAATTTTCCATGGCCAAGAATTCTGGGCCCTGTTCGTTTACAGCTTTCCTGGCTTTTCCCCTGACAGCGCTCCGCAGCCAGCTCTGGGTGCAAGCTGCGCCCGCGGGCAGCAGCAGCTCCCCGGGAGCAGGACTTCCACCCTCAGCCTCTCTTGAAGGGGTGGGACAAAAATAAACTGCTGCTCCCCTCAGTGGTTTTAGCACCGTCAGCAGAATTTACACCGCTTCCCTCTGTGCCCCACAGGAACGGCTATCCAGATGCCCACTATCTCCGCGAGGTTTGCACAGTCCTGAAGAAACTGGGCATTGCCTGAGACCCCCTGCCTGAGCAGCCACAGCCGATGCCTTCGCTTCACCTTCCTTTCCAGCTGACAAAACTGCAGCTTAGCACAGACAGCTCAGGAACAAGCAGGTGTTTGTCCAAGGAGCTCCTGTCCCCACCTTGAGGTAGCCAGAAATCTACATGTTAGGGGCAGCAGCACCTCCATCCCTGCAAGCCTCAGCACGGATCGGAGCTCCCCTGAAACTCCAGCTCCTCCTGGCTGCGTGTCCTCACCAGCCAGTTACGCAGCTTGTTTCGACACCAGCTCAAGGCTGAGCCTTGGCTTGGCTTTCAGCAGCCTAACCCAGACCTAGGCAGGAGCCTGCGCATAGTCCAGCTCCATCTTCTGGAAGGCTCTTCCCCTTCCAGCTCAGCTGTCAATAATTTCAGCTGTTCCCTCAGACATTTCAGCCCTCCAGCAGACGGCCCTGAGCTCCAGCCTGTCCCCAGCACCTGCTCTGGGGCCAGCAGACAACCTGCTGCTCCCTTGGGGTGAGCACTAACAGCTTTCAGCGCCCAGACAGCTGCCTCCCCTGAGAATATACAGGCGTGGACAGTCTCGTAGTGGAGAAATACAAATAAACAAGATTTATTCCCACATTTTTTTAGTAGTGGTTCTTCAAGCCTTGTCTTGCCGTCACCCCAGGCACCTATTTCAATCTCAACTGGCTACGGAGACACCCAGGCACAGGGAAGCGCAGAGGCCGGCTAAGGGCTTTGCAAACAAACAAACAAAAAAATCACCATAGCTGCCCTCCAGAACAGGGTGTTAGATGCAACACTCAAAGCAACAATTAACAGTTGTCCCTGAGCGCAGAGGCAGCTTCTCACCCTGGGACAGTTAGAATTTATAAACTGAACGTGTCCACCCACCGACTGCCTGGAGAAGCACTGAAAGTGCCCCAGAGGCTGAGCTGGGAGCAGAGGGTTCTGCCAACAGAAGATTGAGCAGCATACAACTGAGGGTTTTGTTATGCTTTTAATTAACATTTGAAACACATAAGGCATATGGTAACATTAGACAGAGGAGCATTACACATTATAGTCATGTAAACAGCATTGGCACACTTGCTTTCTGTCCAACTTGGTTACACGCACAAAGCGGAATACATTTTTTTTTAAAACAAAGATTTTCCATGTGTCTGTAGGATGAGTATCACTCATATCACATATTTGCAAATCAACACGACTCAGACAATACGGACCAGACCATATGTTGTAAGAGGCTCAGAGTCTAATGCATTTCACATCACGCTCGCGTACTACTTGCCAGTCAAGCTTTGCCATCACCAGGGCTTTGCACAACAGAGACTTCATTAGGCAGCAAGAGTGGTTTTACACCTATGATAGCAGCTGGAAGTAGGCCAGGATCCTGCACCAATTAAACTCTGAGGCCCACAATGCTTCTTACTTCTCCCTGGTCAATCAGTTCTACAGATACCTGAAATAAAATGTACAGCTGAACTTCTCCCTCCCCCATAGTACTTGGCCGGAGTCACGCTCCTCTGCACAAACCGAGGCTGCTTCTTCCCCTCCTGCTGTTAGCGTGCAACACAAGTGAGCTTAACAGAAACCAGAGTCAAAACGTGACAAAAGCTGCCTGGTGATAGCAAAGGAGTTGCATTTTGTCTAAGACCAGCAGTACCAGTCTGGGACGCTGACCGCAGCAACGACAGAGGAGTGGCACTCGCACGGGCACCCCTGTGCTGAGCATCCCCCCCCGACAGCGGGCAGGACCGGGGACGCCTCTCCTCTGCTCACAAATGCCTTAACGCTTTCCACTTGGACTCCTCACGGCACAACCTTTTGAGTCAGACAATCAGGAAAATAAACATTAAATTGCACTTCTGAGAGCTGGAACGGCACACACAATGTAAGCACAGGAACCTCCCCTTCCCTCCATGGCACGACTTTGCCCTAAACAGTTAAGCAACATTGAGCGGAATGATTTTTATCCTAGGGTTTTTGTTTTTTTGCTTTGGTCCTTAGTATACAAACCTGCTGGTTAACTTTATTAAGACACTTGAAGTTGTTTTACATAGGTTCTATAGTTACTGGCCAAAAAAAAAGAAGTTTGTCCATTAAAAAAAAAAAAAAAGGTAAAAAAACCCCAAACCAAACCAAAAACCCAACCAACCACCTAGAGCAGAGCATTGATCAGCCAGGCAGTGAAGAGCAAGGTTACATTTAATCTCGGTCTTTCTGTAGAAAACATCGTTACTACGGAGGAACATAAACCAGTCAGTGCTAAACTCTAACAGACATTAACTGCTTAGCACTCGTGCCCTGATAAGGGCGTCAGGAATTCGTAGGTAGAAGATAGCCGAGCAGCAAACCGGGATTGTTTCCGTGCAGCCAAGGCTGGGGCAGCTGATAAAGCCTCACTGGAGGGACTGGCCGGAGCCAGAAAGCTGCCCTGGGGGGCACAAGGGCTCTACAAGAAGCTCTTCTGGACCGGGGAGCGCGGAGCCGCCAGGACGGCCCCGGAAAGGCTGTAACACACGGAGAGGGAGCGTCTCAGCCACGCTAAGTCAGGCTGCATCACCAGTGCTCACCAAAACTGAGCCAGCAAGAATCGCAACAGGGTTTTGTTTTTTTTTTTGGCAATACTTTGAAAGGCCAGAATGGAAAAGGCTCCAGTGACTTCCTAGTCCTTACAGGCGTGTAGAAGAAGGCACCGAGATGCTGTTTGCTGTGGCGTACCACGAGAGAGCGTGTCGGAGGTGTCCTACGGGAAGCTGCGAGACTCCCCTTTCCTCCTTCACGCCGCATCGGGAGGGACAGACTGCGAGAGCCTTGCTACGCTGCCTAACCCCAGGCCATCGAGTAAGGCACTGAGCATGTGCTTAGCCGAGGGTAAAGCACGGGGAGGATGTGACTGTGAAACGCGAGTTGATGGTTTCCCCCCCTTGCGAGGGTGCAGAACCCGAAGATGTGCAGGGTTGTATGCCGTTTGAGCACGCTGCTCTTTCATCGAGGTGAAGTGCAGTTTCTCGGAGGAACAGGTCCAGGTTTCCCATTTCAGCAATTTAGACAGTCCTTCTGCTGTCAGACCTGGTAAAGCAGCATTAGACACTGTTGGGTTTCATCTAAATTAGCATGACGGGGCAGGTTGAAAGGAGAAGCAGCAAGATTTTGGATTCAGAAAGGTTAAAAGTTGTGCTTGTGAGTATCATCAGACCATGTTTATGAAGTTCACGTCTCAAGTGTGAGAGACGGACTGACAAGGATCTGTGACGGGGCTCCAGCCCTCCTCTGAGGTTGTAGGGAACGGGGCTGTTTTAATACTTAAAGTTAGCCAGGACAAGTCCCCTAAGGCTACGCCTACGCATCTCTAAAAGGCAGCAGAACCAGGGACTGAGCCCAAGCACCTGAAACACAAGCTGCCCCGCTGGAGGACAGAGCTGGAGAAGGAAGGAGCCCCGCTTCTCACCCGCACAGGACCCCCCCACACACCCCGCACAGTGCTCGGCTGCTCTCGAGCGGCGAAGGGGCTTCGCGTACGGGGCCCCTCGCCCAGCAGGCGCCGGCCCTCCTCGGGGTTTGGCCAAGCAGGACTCCTGGTAGCCGGGTTCTGCTCCCGGGGCCTGAGCTTTTCCATGATGGGCAGCTCTTCTCGGCGCCCTCGGGTTTACCTTTTCAAATCCAAAATGAAGCCTAAAAGCCCGCAGCACCTACTATCCATGACAAAGCCTCAGAGCAAGCACAAACAGCACCACAGTCACTGAAAAACAGGGTCCAGCAGGAAGAGGGGGCACCATCCAGGACACGAAGTGCTCGCAGAAGTAGGCTTGGGTCTCTGCACAGCGACGTTTCCAAATGCACGGGAGAAAGAAAAGAGGAAGAGAAACTGAGTTCTGGTCTGGGAGGAGCACCTCAGGCAGCTCCTAAACCCTCGGTGCTGGAAGAGAGCCCGAGGGTCCCAAGACTTGCAGTTTCAGGAGAAGAGTCAAGCCCTACTGCAGCACTGAACCACGAGGTGAGACCTGGTTTGAGTGGACATCTAACGAGCTAGCTATAAGAGAATGAAAAGCCCAATTTAAACTGCTCAAGATGCCCTGGCCAAGAGGCTTGACACAGAGCCGAGCAGTTTACCATCTACGCTGGTAACCTGGCCATAGCTTTACCGAGTGGCGTGCCGCGGAAAGAGCCAGCCCAGGCTGACAGGACTGGTTCTTGCGAGTCACTTCCCAAACTGCAACACCTCCCCAGCGCACAGGGCACAGCACAAAGCAAGCATTAACAGGGGCTTATTTTGTTCCCGTCTTGCTGAAGTCCGATTCAACACTGCAGCCCTTGGAAATACAAACACGAGGGTGAAGTTTAGCCTTAACAATACCGACTTGGAGCCCAACATTAATAAAGCACAGAGCCAACATCAATTGTTCCAGTCATCTGAGACACAGTTGAGTCCTTATGGTCTCTAGAAATATCAGACACAGTTTAGATCTCCCTATACAGTTTGGAATCAGAAAATGGACAAGATCAAGTTACCTAATCGCAACTTTTCTTCTGTATCCAGACGCAGCCCAGCCTGTCAGGTTATTTGCTGACTGCCGAGAGAAGTGACTGCAAATTAAGTGCAATACGCCATAGACTCCAAAATGCCAGGACAGTTATTTACAAGGCAAAGACAACATGATCTGTGACTATCTGACTGGTGTTAAGAGGCCGAGGAAAGCAGAGGGGAAAGAGCTGGTTAGCGTAAACACGGGAGTAGCCCGTGCTAGAAATATCCCAGGCCAGACGTGCTTTTCCTCTGGCTGCTGTTGAGGAAGCATCTTAATTCTGGCCCGTTCTCCTGCTTGAACGAGCTTTGGGGTGACCGTGGAAATGCTTCAGCAGGGCTCAGTTCCTGTGGAGATACTTGGCAGTTGCTACAGTATGGTACGTCTTGCCTTTACAGTGACAGGCTATGCAGTTGTTAATCACCAACTGCCTGGAAGCTTCAGCTGCACTGCCAGAGAAAAATAAGGTTAGTTTGGAAATTCAGTAGAGAAACATGTGATTAGAAAAATGTAAGAAAACCAGGCTTCAAAACAGAGAGCTAGAGCAGGAGGAATAGCTGGCAAAGGGTCAGTCACAACGAGAGCATGCAAACCTCATCTGAACTTTAACCACGATGTTCTTGTACTGGTGAAGACGGAAGCTACTGATCTGTCCATTTCCAGGTCCCAAAGAGATCAGGGAGTTAAACCATGAATTCACAATCTGCACACATCTCTTCTCCTTAGTTCTCTTCTTTTTTGGATTCTTCCTTGGGTGCTTCAGGAACCAGGATGACCTTTCCAATGTTCTTCTTCTCTTGCATCTGCCTCATGGCGTCTGCCACCTGGAAGCAAGAGGAATCTCGTGAGGCCGACCACGCAGCACAGTCGTGCCCCCCGGTCCACCCGGACTAGTCTGGGGGCCGCTCCCTGCAGTCCAAGCGAGCGCCAAGCATTTGGGAGCCTCCGCACAGACGTATTTTGGACAGAGCTGGGCAGCTGCCCCAGCCTGCCCATAGGAAACTGCCCTCAAGAATTCACACAGACCAACTCTAACACACACAAGGATGCTCTGCTACGCAAACCCTGGAAAAAATGAAATGCATGTCACCACGGCTTCCTCTCTGAACAAGATGGAGCACTGCAGAAACCCAGCCAACACCCAGAAGGACAATGCTTCTACCATCTACACAACCACGGAGCAATACATGCATGGATTTTTATTATTATTTTTAAGCAAAACAGCACCTGGAATCAACAGTTTTCCCTAAGCATTTGCATCAAACTACTTCTCGGGTACTAACACCAACCGATCATTACCATGTCCTTTGCTCCCCTGCAATAAGCCCTACCCCAGCAAAGGATTTCCAAGGGAATAACCTGACTTTGCCTGGACACAGAGATCCAACATCACTGAGCGTTGCAGAGCTGCTGAAAAACCTGCCGCTCCCTTCCAAGACCCTCAGTCTGCTTCACTGCCTGGGCTCTTTTTCACTCCTGGAAGGGCAGCAGCAACCTTCCCAGCTGCCTGCTTAATTACTGGGTGCAGACTCAGGGCAGTCTCCAGTCTGATGCATAACCCAGCCCCTTCATGAGCTGCTGCCGCTGCCCACGGAGCACAGCTGAGCCTCTGCCCCGTTCCCCAGGGACGCTGTCTGGCACTGCCCAGCTCTGCACTGGAGCAGAGGAGCCCAGCCACTTTACTCCCCCTTATTATCTTAAAGGGAAAAAGGCACCGGACGTCTGAGAACAGATGGTTGCTACGCATTTCATAGAATCACAGAATTAGAGAACGGCTTGGGTCGGAAGGGACCTTAAAGATAGTCTAGTTCCACCCCCCCGCCATGGGCAGGGACGCCCTCCACTAGAGGAAGGTGCATTTTGCAATAGTTCACCCCCCCACGAACAAGGTGCTCACGCCGAACCAGAGCTCACCGCGCAGGAAACAATCGCCCAGTAATTTCTGTGTGCTGCCAGACTATACGTTAGCTCAGACCCACCTGATCAAAGGGCCATACGGAGTCTATTTTGGGCTTGATTTTGCCTTGGCTGTACAGGTTAACCAGCTTGGCTACAACACCTCCGACAAGCTCAACTTCTTCATCCATGTATCCAAGGTGGTAGCCACACACAGCCTTGTTATGGTGTAGGAGCTGCAAGGCATTGATGCTGAACTGGTTCCACCAAGTTTTAGCCATAGCCATGAGGTTCTTCTTCTGCCCGGTGAGCAGGTTTGCCACCCCTAAAAAGAAGGCAAGCCACAGATGAGCTGGAATTGCCACAGCACAAGAGGCAGCGGGCATCCATAGAATCATAGAATAGAATCACAGAATCATAGAATCATCGAATAGAATCATAGAACCATAGAATCATCTAGGTTGGAAAAGACCTTTAAGATCATCAAGTCCAACCGCTAACCTATCTTTGCCATCCCACCACTAAACCATGTCCTTAAGCACCTCATCTGTCCTTCTTTTAAATACCTCCAGGGACGGGGACTCAACCACCTCCCTGGGCAGCCCATTCCAGAGCCTGACAACCCTTTCTGTGAAGAAGTTAATCCATGGAACAGCTCGGACAATTTGCAGGGTAACAGCCGCTCACACAGCGGTGGAGGAGAGGTCAGAACTGGATCACATCGAGATCTGCTCAGTTGACATTCAGTGGAAACAGGTACCTGCCTCAGCCTCAAGATACGCAGAATTTGGATTATCGGCACCCATATAATGCAAAAATACAGAACGACAACTCTCCTAGGAGGGCAGCGGCAGCGCAGCTAGACTGGGGTGCTGGCAGAGGCAAGAGAGGGTTACAAGTCAGACCAGCCAGGCTGGCAGGACAGCACTCCCCTTCTCCTACGGCCAGGCTCCTTCAGGGGAGCCACACGCTGCAACGGCTGGGACAACAGAAGCAGCACACTGGTGCAAGTGTCTGGAATCCCACTGAGGGCTGTGTGAGGGCTTTGTCTCCAGGACAAAATCACAGTGTTTCAGGGTTGGGGAATGGAGAGATAAGTATTCAGTAGCCTCAAACCTCATCACCCACACATCCTCTAGAAGAAAAGCAAGGCTCTATTAGCGCTGTGCATTAAGTCAGCCTGGACAAAGCAGCTGTGCCAGCATTCCTCCGTGAGGACATTCCAGCTTCCCCTGCAGGCACTCACCATGGGAGGCAAGAGCCCTGCAGCGTGTGACCACAGCTCTCGGGACAAGGGACAAATCCCACACCCCTCAGTGCCTCACCCAGGCGAAGCATCCTAAAGACCTCCGTGAAATAACGGAACTACAACACACACAGCGCTCAGCACCAGTGGTGTTCCCTCGTGGCTGTGCGTCCAGGCACGGAGCATTCACGTGCAGATCTGCTCACACTCACCGTAAGTGATGAGTTTGCCCATTGGCTTCAACAGGTTAAAAGCTTTGGATGTATCGGATCCTCCCAGGGGGTCCAGGACAATGTCAACACCTAGAAGGAATTGAAAGTAACTAGACATTTCTTTGCGCTTGAAAGAAATGTAGGACGGTTGTAGAAGTCCTTTACTACGTGGTACCTTTGGGAGATATTTTCCGGACCTCTTCTGCATAATCCATTGTTCTGTAGTCAATGGGGTGAGCGACTCCACTCTCCTTGAGTGAATCGTGCTTGGAGGCAGATGCTGTGCCAAAAATGGTGACGTTTTCTACAGTCTTGCACAGCTGGATGGCAGCAGTTCCCACACCACCTGAAAACCAGCAGTGAGAAACACTTAGAAGCGAACAGACCCAGCAGTCAGAAAAGGTTGCGAATAGGTAAATTATCCCTGCTTGTACCGATCGCACAGCGCCGGGAGGACACGGAATAAAGGCTGGGCCTGGGGCAGGCTGATGCCTGTGATGCACTGGGGGAGGCTGACCCCGGCTGCTGGGAAATGGGCTCAGCGTTTGCCAGCGCCTGGGTCAGCATGAAGCCTGCATCTCTGGCAGGTGACGTTTCGTCAGTCCAGCCCCATCCTGATCGCGTCCTCACCCGTGCCACCCACTCAGAAGCCGCCTGTTGAGGCCAAGAGTCTCAGCAAGGGCTGGCAAGAGCTATTTACCTGCAGCCATGTGGATGAGGACACTCTGGTTGGGCCTCAGGTTTCCAAAGTCAAACAGGATCATGTAGGCAGTGATGTAGTTGACAAGAAGAGCAGCCGCTTCCTCGAAGCTCATCCCCTCGGGCATCGGGAAAGTCTGACTGGCTGGCACGTTCACGACTTCTTGCCAGAGCCCTGACCTAGCCAGGACCATTACCTTATCACCAACCTAAAATCAAACAGAGGACAAGGTGGTCTGAAACAAGCCCCAGGCTAGCAGAAGTCATCGCGCCTTTGCTCTCCGTACACCAGAGCCAGGTTCACGCGCGTTGTTTTCTGTGCAGAGGTCTGCAGCACCCCTGGGCTTGGGGAGGTGCCTGCAGCCTGCGCTCCACGTGTCGGGCAAACCGCATCACAGTGCGGCACCTCTCGCCACGGACCTGGGCACACCCCAGGAGTCTCGGGGGAACCGCAGGCGCCCCGGGCTCCGGCTTGCACCGAGCGTGCTGCCCAGCTGCCCACACCAACAGACCCCCAACAAGGTAAGAGGGATGGGGGCCATATCCTGCCCCCCCCCCC